>JAXCEF010000052.1:0-196577 GCA_037178605.1 Colletotrichum euphorbiae | reverse complement strand
GTAATTAAGGCTATAACTAGGGAAGGATTATTATCTTTAATATAAGGTCCTATAATAAGGTTTCTGAGGTCCTTATTTAGATCCTATTAAGTCTTTAAATCTATAAATCCAAATTAGTAAATAAGTTTCTCCTTAGCTTTAGCCTAGGTCTCAGCTTTATTAATATATAATCGCACTATATCTCTATAGTTAGTAGAACTATATATATAGACTTTATTCTTTATATTCTTATTAACCTTATAATATAGCTTTAAAAGGCTCTTATACTCTATAAGGAAGTCTGACATATTAGTTCTAATAAACTTAGGCGCTCTAGTTAAATAGGGAGTTATTATAGCGACAGTAGGATACTTTATAAGGATATCCGCTAGGATAGTAAAGTCCTAGTTAGTATAACCCCTCGTTATTATTCTAAAAGGGCTTGAGGAGGCTAGGTTAGGCCCTGAGTTGAGATTCGCAGGCCTATCCTTACTATCCTCAGAGACTAGTTTATTTAAAGCTTGAGATTGCATCTTACTGAATAAAGGGCCTAGAAACTATTCTTTAGGCTGCTCCTCTTTACTAGAAGAGGACTTAATATCCGGGTTGCTAGAATAAGAGGCAGATATATTATTTATAAGTCTGTAAATACCACGTTAATTATGTTTAAGTATTATTAAGTAATTATTTATTAAATCTCCGTGAGATATTACTAGGTAGATGGATTAGTATAACTTCCTAATATTTTTAAAGGTAAAGGGGGGTAATAGCAGGTCTTGTAGACTATAAAATAAAAGGTAATAAGAAGGAAAGGAATATAAACAAATATAAAAAGGCTTTATAGCCTTAGTCTTACTATCTTAGTAGTAATCCCACTCTAAGTCTTAATTTTTAAATTAAGAAAGTCTTCTCTAGCGAGGCTCCTATCTCAAAGTCTTATAGCTCACTATATTAAAATACTTTATATATTAGTATACTTACTCTTAGTACTCTAGGCTGCATTAAAATAGGTTTATTAGTATTTCTTTACTAATCTAGCTAATCTCACTTTACTTATTAGCTTAATAAGACTACTATTTCTCCTATATTAGTTTTATCCATAGCTTTTTAGTTATCTTAGCTATAATAGACTAATTAAAAAGACTAGCAGTAAATAAGAGTAATCAAGAAAGAGGGAGGGATATAAGAGACAAAAAAGAAAAAATAGTTAGTTCTAGCTAAAATACTAAAAGAAGGGAGGATTTCAGGGTCTTCATAATTCCTATCAACTTTTTTAAAAGAACGCTTTGCCTATAGCAATCCCTCTATAGGCTGATAGGTCTGTAAATCGCCTATTCTCCTCTATCTAGCTCTTATTCATATATTATATTGTTATTTCTTCATTCCTTCGTGGCAGCTAGATATTGCAATCGTCTAGAAAGGAGTAGGTATATATTAGTGTGTGTTATAACGGCGGGACGTCCGGATGCGATGAAAGCACCCCACTCTCTTAGAAACCTTTGAGGGTCGTAGTAAAGAGCAAAAAGATCCGCCTCTAGGCACCATTAGGAAGAGCAGGAGCCTGGTGGGGACTATAAAGATAGCAAATAACATAACACTACCCACAAACGGATAGGAATAATAAAAGTAGGCTCAAAAGATGCGCGTAGCGATTTGCAGATCTAATCAGAAAGAATAGGATGAATTAGGCTTGAAATAGAAGAGATATTGCAGGTATTCGTATATAGGATTATTAAGGTATGAGCCCCCTTGAGGCTGAAAAAGACTATCAATAATAATAATGATAATGATGTTGAATCTTATGAATATCCCCTCCCCGCATCGCAGTCTTCCGTTTTGGACCCCATTAATAGCGGGCCTGCTGACTGAGCAGCCAAGCTATCTTGTCCCATCCCACTACTTATTATTTATTAGTTATTATAGCAGAAGGTTTATTTTATTTAGCTCTTCTACTATAATAGAGCTTATCTCTTTATTCTCGAGAAGGCTATATTTTATAGTTCCACGCAGGCTCTTTTACTACTTATTCCTTAGTTTTATTATAAATCTACTAGATTTGCTTAGGGTTATCCCTAGCGTCTTATTATCTCTCGATATAGGCCTATAGTAACCTAATCTATAATTACTATATAACTTCTTTAGGTTATATTCTTACTTATAGCGTATATACTTAAAGTTTTTATTATAGTCTAGTAATATGGACTTTATTATTGATTTTAATGTCTACGCCTGAGAGTGTGTGCATTATTTCATTAAGTTGCTTATTAGCTTTCCTTTTAGCCTTCAAGTAGGTTAAGTATCTTACTACTAGGGTATATAAGTACTAGGGGGATACTAGTAGTAATATATCCTAATCTATAAGGGTGTTTTAGGTACTATCCTGCGTATTCCATTTAGTCTAAGTGGGTTCCACACTTATTATTATAGCAAGTAGTCTAATAAAGTTGTTTATGAGGTGTGGTTTTAATAGTGAGACTTACTTATTATTTCTTAAGCATTAGTTAAAAGTATTCCTTCTTAGGGGATTAGTACTTATACGCTGGGTGTCCTATCTTATTATAGTTACAGTATTACTTATTTTTCTTCCAGTTATTATTTTACCTTTTGTCTTTATAGGCTGCGCTGAGGTCTATAGGTCTACTATAGTATCTATAAGTAGTAGTATACTGAGGCGCCCTGGGGTTATGCCTGTGATTAGGAGTTCGTGTAGCGCGCTAGTTATTACTAGGTTAGTACTAGTTACTATTCTTTCTATTATTATTGTGCTTTATTATTCTAAGTAAATTATGTTTTATATTTAAGGCGTTGCTTATAGAGGTAGTTATTAATTTTAATTATAAAATCTTTATACTAGTAGAGCTCTTTAGAATAGTTAAGTTACATAAGCTTATTCTTAACTTCTTCCTTTAGGCCTTAGTAGAACTTAGCTATTAGGGCCTCTTCTCCATAATCTAGCTTAGATGGAATTTATTGGAATTTAGTAGTATACTTACTAGCTAATCCCTTTTACGTGAGATTATTAAGCTTGCGTTTAGTGATGTATTCTTTATTCAGGCTTCTAAAGGCTTCCTAAAGTTTCTTCTTAAACTTGCTAAACTTCCTAACTACTTTCTAAGTTTCTTTATTTTATTTATCATATAGTTTATTTAGTTAGTCTCTTATTAATAGTTTAAAGTAGATGAGGATATCTCCTCTAAGGAAAGAGGTAGCTTAGTGAACCTTTATAGTTTTATCTTAAAATAAGGCGTTGTAGTAGCGAAGGTAGGCTTAGGTATAAGTAAGAAGTCCTAAAGGGTTCCTGGCTCTCCTGAGTATAGAGCAGGTTCTAGGTACTTAGCCCTGGGTCTGGAGGGCGCAAGCTAAGTAGCAAGTCACGCGTTTTCCTGCTAAGGCTAGAGGATTATATTATATATCTATTAAAGGCTTACTATCTCCTGGGTGTTTGCAAGAGCTATCTGGGCTTATTAGTTATTTGTAGGTCTTGCGGCTATAGGGTATGCGTTTCTAGCGTTATTAGCTTGCTGCGCGTTATTATTAGGAGTTAATATAATTCCTATCTTATACTATTTAGTAGTATTAAAAGTTAATTTATTGAATAGGAGTAATTAAAGTATTATAGTTAGCTATCTAATAGTAGAGTTCTACTAATAGAAGCTGAGAAATAACGCTAGGTTAATAGTATTGCTTCATTAGGCTATGTTGCTAAATGAATCTTAGGGTTTAAGGAGTAAAGTAATTAGATATAGTCCTTATAAGGGGGTTGTAGTATAAGATAAAGCTGAGAGTGCTAGTTAGAGTAATTATAAAGTTAATTACTAAAGAGCTATATAAGTCTATTCTTAGGAGGCCTAAGTCTATACTATGTATAAGTCCTAAATAGTCCCTAGCCCTGCTGCTAGGTGATTATCTCTATGTATGAGTAATTATAATTAGTTAGTAAGGCTAACTCATTACTAGGCGCTTTCTTTCGCACTCTACTAATTACTCCTTATCCTATTATTATATAACTTATACTATAGTTCTTCTATTCCGTGGGAGTCCCTAGTATTCCCGTAATCCTGCAATATAAATGTCCTGTCCTAGCCGTCCGAAGCCCAGGTGGGTTAATTAGCTGTTATCCTTGCATAACGGGTCGTAACACGTGCGCGCAACAGTACTACTGACTAAACTATATATAAAAGGCATGTGATAATAAGTTATCTACTTATTGCTTAGCTGCACTTAAGTACGGGATGTGTCCGCCCACTAATGCACTAATGCGACTGTGGCGTAGCCCGTAGCAATAGGGCATAGCCCGTAATAATTAGCAATAAATAGGTATACTATTATATCTATCTTTAAAACCTAGACCTAATATAAGTTATATAGTTATTAGTTATGCTAGATATATAAGCAATTCTTCTAAGGATTATATTATAGTATTAAACTATATTTAGCTATATTTGAATAAATTCCTAGATCTAGGCCTATATTATAACCGCAAAAACCAAAAACATAATATTATTATTAGTTTCTCTAAGTCTAATTGGGCTGGAAATATAAAGAATAGAAAGTCTCCCTCTAGATTTTTCTTTTATTTAGGCTTATATAATATAATAAGCTAGAATACTATAAAGTAGAAAACAACTGTTTTAAGCACCTATGCAAGCTAAATATATAGCTCTATTAGAAGCTGTTAAAGAGGCTATTTATCTATATAATAGCTATATATTTTATAGAAACGGCTTCTATAAACTATACTACTATAAAGCCCAAGGTTTTAATAGATAACTAAGCAGCACAAAACCTAGCTAAAAATCCTGAATTTCATAAAAAGGCAAAGCATATTAATATTGAATATCACTTTAGCCAAAATACTATACAGAATAATCTAATAGAATTATATTACGTCAAATCATAAGATAATATAGCGGATATATAAACAAAGCCGGTTAGAAAAAATATATTATAGCTAGCTAAACCCAGGCTAAAAATTATACCTAAGAGTGTTCTACCTACTAATAGTAAGACTGATATATATAAGTCAGATTTATAATTAAACTATTAGTAATATATAGGTTTTCCCTTATATATATAATTTCCTTTTTCTATAGGGTTCTATTCTTTCTCTACAATATATAATCTCTATTAAGTAGGATATCTATATATTGTACTTAACAAATATATATATATATATATGTTAAGGAGGTATATAGGAAATATAGTAAACGATATTACTTTTACTCTTATAGCTTTAACTTCCTATACCTTTATGAATATTAGAGATATAGTAAAATAAAGGCTATATTTGAAATCTCCTCTTACATACACTCTAAATAGCATATACCTTTGTACTATTCGGGTGGGAGTAGAGATAATCTAAATATAAACTTGAAAGAAGAAAAGGTTCAGATACTGCGCGTGCAAAATTCCACAGGATTTATGATCCTAAAGGATTTAGAATCCTATAGGATTTAAAACACTTCAGACTTTTTAGGGCTATAGGATTTAGAAGGATTTTAAACTCTATGGGATTTAGAATCCTATAGGATTCATACTCAGTAAGCGCCTACACTTAGTAAGCGCGTATGCATCATAAATTACGTACTAGCTATGCGTTAAAGTACGTACTACTGCGAAGTCTTGCAAAAACTGCAGTTTATATATATTGACCTTTTCCCCGCGTTCTAGCGCTTTAGATTTTAAAGATACACATATAAAATATATATTATTCGATATTCACATTTTTCTCTCTATCTGAGTATTAAGTTTATTTCTGAGATTTATATGGTTTAACTACCTATTTATCTTTTTGAAATATCGTTGTACCTATATTGCCTCTTTGTTCCACTTCTTACTTTATAAGAAGACATCTCCTGTGCTAACACATAAGTATATATCTAGTGTTAAATAGAGCTTAATAAGTAGATTTTCGCAGACCTACTAAAAGAGATTTATAATAAGTACCTAAAACCTCTCATTATAAGAATTATTAAGCCGTTAAATAGTATTATAGAGGCTAGAACCTATTAGTAAGCTATATATAGCAACTACTATAGAAAGAATCTCAAGATAAATTAATTATCTTTTAACCCATACCTATTAATCTTTTTAACTACTACTAATAGCTTTTTCAGTATCATTAGTATATAAACTAACAATACTATTAGTCTATCTACACTAAAGCTCTCTCAATAAGAGGATATAGAGCTTAAAAAAGCCGATTATACTATAAAAACAAGATAATAAATCAACCACAAGTCCCTATAAACATTCAACAGTAGCATCACTACTTTAGGCAAAAATAGCAGTCTTACCCTTCACTAAAAGAACCAAGGGTCTAAATTCAAACTTATTAACCTAAAAGCACCCTCAACTAAATGAAAATAGTAATATATTTAGCAAAACGCAAGAGGGGCATATATCACCTCAATTTACCAACCCAAGGTCTATTTCAATTTATCTGCTATAGCCTAGCATTGAGATCCTACTTTAGAGAACAAAAAAGCCCTCAATTATCACCTCAAATAGCAAAAAAACAACCTTAATTAAGAGCTAACCTTTATACCCATTAACCTCACCACAGTAAGACTACTTATATTTATTAATAAGACTTTAGCTAATACTACCTTCATAATAACTAGCAATATTATTCACTTCAGCTCAATTAAGTATCAAAGAGTTATATAAAGTATTCTAGCCTCTAAGGTCTATAGTATAGTTGCTAGCGCAGACTTAGCCTATACTATTACTACTATACTACAAAGGATTACTATATACTCAAAGAAGCCCACTATCTCTACTATTTCTATACTAACTTATATTCCCTATATAAGTACCTCATAAGGCTTAGCACCATAAAAAAGAAACGCCTCATAATTAATATAATAGTACTTTATTAGTTATATAAGTAATAAGAGATCTATAAGGTATGGTAGATTAATAGAGACAACAACCTAGCTAATACCTTCACTAAAGAGACGCCAAACCTATTCCTCAAGCGATTCTTTAACAATAATACAATAATAATTCAAATAGAAGGATGAATAATAAGGCAAGAGAAGGGCCACTAGGGCTATAATATCCCTCACGCCACAAAGGGCAACAGTCACACTATCAAGAGTAGCAATATGGATGTAGATGGAGGCCTTTAATAGCTATCAAGAGCAAAACTACAAAGGCATATAGGAAGGCCTTAAGAGGGATTTGATTTATATCGTTTTGGGATCTATAAATAACTTCGTTTGTATATTGCAGTGGGTTACGGCGCGCCTAGCCACAAAAGAAAAGACTGCCAGTATCGCAATAACCCCATAACCCACGGAGTAGCAGGATGAGGGCTCTGCTGAATACAATATCATACATACATACATACATCACGTGACCATAATCGCAGACCTAATATAGCATAAAACCACTGCCCACATAGCTATTTATATCTTACTTCTACACACACACACGCGCACACTTCTAAATAGCTTCAATACGAACAATACGTATTAAAGCTACGCGCGCGTTTGTGTCACCCTACCCGTATGCAAACCAACAATATTATAGTTAGTTTAAATACCCCACTTTTATATTAAAGGTGGGAGAAAGTTTTCTTATTATTGAGAGTAATATATCTCTAGTTCAGGATTACTAATTACTATTAATTAAGTAATAATAGGCTTATCTATTAGAGTTAATAAGTTAATTAGATCTTAATACTTCTAGGTAGTCTTATTTATAGTTTATTTAATCCCTCTTCTCTTCTTTCTCAATGAGTTAATCTAAATTAGCCTCAAGAAGGTTATTTCTATCTGATCCCTAATTGATACCCTCCTTCTTCTTATTATTATAGAGATCCAGAAATATTTTATTTGAAGTCTAATCATTATTGTTTATATTATTATTAAGTCATTCCTATTTATTAAGAGGGTCTACAGGCTTACCTCTCAGTAATCTGCGGGGTACTATTATTATCTATATTGTTACATTCTCATACTACTCTAATAGCTTATATCCCCATTATATAAATAAGAGAGAAAAATATATTAGAGGCGTATAGTAAGAATAAAGGAATTAATTACAAATAGATATCTTTTAAGTTTAATATTTATCTATAGCCCCCTATTTATAACTTATAGGAGCCCTCCACTTAGTTAGAGGTTACTTAATACCTCCCTAGTTATATTAGCCTTCCTTAAAACCTCCTTAACACTACCTCATATCCTAGGTCTCTATTAGTCTCTTCATTAGCTACTAGAGCCCCTTTAGCTCGTGACAGCATACTAGCTCCCGGTTAAAACTTCATATGAAAATATAATTACTATATTGTTATAGAAGATATTAGCATACTCAGTTCCTTGTATCCTACTTACATATTGATTGTAGAAGCAGCAATGCCTCTCTTCGAGGACATAGGCATTCCCCGTAGACCACGCACAATGAATCGTTCTTCCTACTCTCCTGGAGTGCCTCAGAAGCGTTCAACCTAGCTGGAAACTAGAATCTGGCGTTTAAACTTAATCTAATGTGCGGTTCCCTGAGGTCTGACTGGTTTGACGAGGACGAGCCAGAGCGGCTCCCACAGCACCGGCACTGCCGATCAAGCCTTCACATTGGAATTTCAGGTCGACCAAAAGAAGCATTTGGAATACCAAACCTTTAGACTCAAAAGCCGATGATTGGAACTGCTGCGGTCCAGCCTGGGTCAGACTTCTCGTTCCAGGTTTCAAGTCGAGGGAAAGCCTAGATAATAGACCGAGCGGGTAAAAGCAGTATCAGGTCACAGTTTTCTTGACTGGACTGGCACGAGAAATCAAATTGTTCCTCATCTACATCTATCGACATACATCAAATGACTGGAATTGTCCCTCAGATTCTTCCACTATGGCATCCGTATCAACGAAATCTGCTCACTCGTTGTCAAAATGGGAGGGAGTTTTGGCAATTTCCACTTTCTGTTTACCTCGCCCAGGTTTTATTTGAAATACTTGATTGGAGAAAAGAGGCGGCAATGCACGGCTCAGGCAGCATAGTAGGGATGGAGTGGTATAATATCAACTTAGTTTAGAGAACATTTGTCTTGATGCTCGATATAGCTGCGTTTAACACGCAGGAGTGCGACGATCGCGGCCTAGGTCACCACCATGCACAGGCTATTAATTAAGCCGCATATTTTCCAGACCATTCTGTTCATCTTTTCCGTTCACAGCTCGATTGAAGACTTCCATTTTATACGGTGCGCTTTCTTAAACCCCAAGCACTTTGACAATCGACATCATCATTAGGCCCCGGAATATTGCAAGCCTCTAGTCATTGCCATGTGGGCTTCCTCTGGGATGGCGACGCCTACGCCTTCAGCCGAGCCCAATACGGACACCACGGACAGCTTCATCGTGATTCTCAAGTCAAAAATAGAAGAGAACGTTACCGAGATATCTTTCGCGATGTCTGCCCAATCAAACTTTGACCCAAGCGATTGCACCGACGCCCATCTTCCTCGTCTTGCTGATTCGTGCCGCGAGAACGCAGGCCATGCCTAGTAAAAGACAAGTTCCCGCGAACCCCTGTGCCCCAGAATACTTCCCTGCTTGCGCATCGATAATCGCTCCGGCGATTGGAGATCCTGTTAAGCTTGCGAAGCTGACGACCGTGAACACCATGCCCATGCGAGTGCCCTGTCTTTGTGGGTCCGTAGTCAAGCTACTTAAAACCGCAGGGAACATAGCTTGGACAGCACCAACGGAAAACCCATAGAA
This sequence comes from Colletotrichum euphorbiae, assembly GCA_037178605.1. Classification (NCBI taxonomy): domain Eukaryota; kingdom Fungi; phylum Ascomycota; class Sordariomycetes; order Glomerellales; family Glomerellaceae; genus Colletotrichum; species Colletotrichum euphorbiae. The sequence continues at coordinate 186,873 of JAXCEF010000052.1, read as the reverse complement.
AACCGCCCAGACGTATAATCCTGTAGTGCTGGAAACTCCCATCCAGCAGTAAATGATTACAGCAGTGAGAAATGCCATTGGAGCGAAGACGTTGATTGTGCCGACCATGTCACCGACTTGACTTGGTATGATACGGCCGAAAGCTCCAACGCCGTTCAATACCAGCAAAAGGTCCAGGGATTCGGTGAATGACAGCTTCATGATATCGCGGGAGAATGCAGCTATGTAGTGAAAGGCAAAGTAGATTCCCCAGAAGCACTGGGTGGTTATTAGCCCGCAGACACCCACAAACTCGAAACAGATGTCTTACCAGGAAGGCACCCGTGGCGTAGAAGCTGTAATCAGTTTGCCTGAAAGCTGCCCATTCAACCAACGGCACAGCCTTTCGAGGGTGTACTCGAGTTTTGATGAGAAATCCAGCGACAGACAAGGTTACTAGCTGTATCAAAGCAATCGTCCGCATGGTCCAGCCAAGACCGATCTGGGGTAGCAGTTGCCGAACCATACTCGGGAAAGCCAGCCCGCCAACTGTGGCTCCTGCCGCGGTAATACCAAACGCAAGTGATCGACGCTTTGCAAAATATGTTGAGGTGACAGCCATAGTCGGGCAGAACAAGCAGCCGTTACCAAGGCCGAGGCAGATGCCCTGGGCAAGAAAGAATTGCCAATAAGTTGTACAAAATGAGGCAGCAACCATCCCTAAAACAACAAGTAGGGAACCAGCCACAAATAGTGGGCGAAAATAGCCCATGTCAGTCCACCGGCCAGTAAAAGTGCCAACGAAGAAAAGAAGGAAGACCTCGAAGGAACCGATCCATGACACGTCGGACGGTGACCGATCGAAAAGGGTGGTGAAGTACGGTTGGAAGACACCAAAAGAGTTGGCAACACCCCTAACGCATCGCTGGTCAGTCGGCTGTTCCATGGCTCAGGTTCAACTGAATGACTTACCAAGTATTCATTACCACGAGATGGGTACTCAGTACTACATCTCATCAACCTAGACCGCCATACGAAAACATCTTAGAGTGCACAATACGTACCGACCATCCATGCTCGCAACCCTCCGTCCGGGGGTGTGTCGATGATGGCACTCGGCCGAGATGCGCTGCGGCTCAAGCTCCGATAGGATGTGACTGTTGCCGCATCCGGTTGTGCTTCAACAGGGGGTTAAGCTGGACTTTGGACATGGGCCGGAGGGAGTTTCTCCTCCATGATACCTGAAGTAACAAGGTTCAGATGGGTTGCCCGAAGGTAAAGTTGATGGAAGCTTGGATCTGTAACTTCATTCCTGAAGCCGCAAAACAGGCAGGCCTGGACGCACTTCAACCGGCGCCAGTCGGCTAGATCAGGTCATGGGTATTTTGGCTTATAAAATCGTTACCCCGCGCCAAGCTTATTGAGGTTTCCGACTTCGGTTTAATGGCCGTTGAAGAGCACAAATATTACGAGAATAATTTGTCCCCGCTTAACTTCCCGGTGACCAATGAGATTTCTGGAATGTCATTCTCGCCCTATGTGTGCAGTTCAAACCGGGCGGGAGGGCATCGGGCGTTGATCGGCCGATGGCCTCTGGCTGTCCCTCGGCCCGGGGTTTCAATGACGTTGATTCCACCAATCAGAACTCGATACTTCTGAAAATGGGACACAAAGTGCTAACACGAAAAGGGTTCAAAGATCGTTGACCAAAGTATTCTTTCGGGGTTCGTTTTTGCTCTACATTACACGTATGGGCGTACTGTATACTCGCTGGTGTTATGGTAATCTTGCTCAGTAAGGCTTTACGCCTGCCAACCTCAGTAACTTGTCCGTAATACCTTCCTTCTCGAACGATTCTGATCGGCATTTGGGGCAAATTTCGCCATTCATCTTCGGTTTGTCCTGCAAAGGGCGGATACTGCTACTGATTGTTCGCCAACGCACAATCAACCGGATTCTTAGCTGTGATAACTCACCAATGAGGCCAATGCGTCATTCCATACCACTTCTCAAACAGCACTTCTTCATTTCAAGAGCTTCATCCGTTGCGAACTTGCGCGGCATTATGCAGATGTACTGCACGTGTCTGATTTGGTCGCCCTCACTGCTCAGGGAATCGAGCATAGTGCATCGTCCGCGAGTCCCATAAAAAGAAATCGTCAGGGTCCATGTTGACCTTGAGCAACTCACAACCTTTGCTCTCGAACCCATTGACTTCCTCCACGCTGAAAAGGAAAGGAAGAGGTCCATGAATGCGATCTCCGGGGGCGGGGCATCTTCATGGTCCGCCGACTCCAGCTTGTGCGCGTCAAAATGCTCCGAAGCTCGGCCGAGCCTCTCATCAGCATGAGGCCTATGTCCTTAGGTCCGTTGGGAGCAAAGTTCAACAACCCTCGTAAAGCTTGCATACTTCAATTCCTCAGCATAGTCCTAGATAAAGAGGGTGACAATTCACACAGACCCCTTTCTCTCCGGATTTTGGTCGCGGGGTGGCCACGGACTCGGCACTCCAGGTGATATCCTTTCGACTGGGCATGGAAACATTCATCCCGTCGAATGATGTGATGAGTACAGTGGTTTCCCAAAGCTTCACGAATACTTCAATGACCTTTGGCTCCATCCGAGCCTCCCATGCCATCTGTTCATGCGATGCGCCGTAGGCCGAATATATGCTGATGAAGACGTCAGTACCTGTGCACATTAGGTCCAGTATTTAAGACATTTACCCTCCCTGGAAGCTGACGGGAAGGTGATCGGCACCCCAGGTCCGACGGGTCTTTGTCGTCGAAACCGAGATCGAAGTTCTTGAACCACTTAATCTGCTTTTCGCAATGATATTGGGCACGTTCAGGACCAATCCCGTTCTTGATGACGACGCAGCCGCTCTTTTGAAGTTCATCACAGCTAACACCATGCTGTCTGTTTGCGTCGAACGCGATGAGGTCTCTCGTTTCGAACTGCGTGGCGAAGGTCCGCTTTACCTCCGTGTCGCTGGCTGTCTGCGTCTGAATTGCCATCTTGCGTCTCGCAAAGTGCAGATAATGATAGAAGCACAAATGATTCCGTCAAAAAAGCTGTAAGGCCTTTCGTTGAGTTTTGGTCTGGTAATGAAGCGCATTGTTCGCCTTGCTAGTCCTTAACGGAGAGAAGCTGGGTTCTGTATCCCATCTGCAGCAGGTTCATGATTCAGTATATACGCTCTTCCTACCGTTTTGAAGTCGGCCCCGCAACCAACAGTCCAAATTTCAGGTTCATGTTCGGGGATCTCTATCTGGTCCGGACTTCGGTTTGGTCCGGCTCGGAAGCGTGGATTTCTTGTTTGCGGAGAGTGCCTGGCGTCAATCCCCCACGCGGGGAAATGACCGCGTCAAATTCATGCAACCGCCAATGAGCGCTATGATGCTAATGTTTCCTTGGAGATTGTCAGATGGACCAAGTAATACCATACCTCGAGACTCTTTGGTAGCATATAAAGGAATGCGCCTCTATGTTGGATCAACAAGTAGTGCGATTATTTGTTGGATAGAAGAGTTTTCTAATGATTCAGGTTTGGTACTTCTTAGGCTTGCTAACTACCCACGGGTACGCGTATGGGTAGTACCCAAAACTACCTAAACGTAGTACCCGCTTTAATTACTTATAGGTACTACTACCTATAGGTAGTAGGACCTATAGATAGTAGTACCTATAGGTTAATACTATATAGTACTATCAATATGTTAATATATCTAAAAATACGTTTTAGTAGTAAATGTATAGAAAGTATATCTTAAGAGAGAATAGACTATATACTAATAAGACAACTATAAATAGTTACTATAAATGTCTCGGGATTTTTTATAGTATTACTAAGGGTCTATTTTAGAAATATAACTTTCCTAAATATAGGGGCAAAAACAATATATATTTAGTTATAATTAGAAAGTAAGCTTATAGCTATTAGTAAAATAGTTCTTTTCTGCTTTTATGATATTCACTTAGAGGAGGAGCTTATAAATAAGTAAGATAGTTCTTAGGATATAGGAGGTATAAATAAATAAGTAAGCTAAGATGATTGAGTTAGATATATTACTTATTAAGTACTAAATAAAGGGATTAGCCTATGTTTAGAGCTACCCCTAATATTCTTCTCTTTAGATCTAGCTTAAGTATGGGTATCTTCTATGATAATAATAGAGAGATTCAATAAATTATTAAAAGTCTTAAGATACTTCTTAATATTATCTTTATTTAGAAAGAGAGAGTAATTTAAAGCCTTATTGATTATATATTACTACTCCTCTAAAGTATTAGTAATATAAATACTATTAGAGATCTCGTTATGTATTATCTAGGAGAGCTAAGTCTTATTATATGCGTTGAATTTAATAATCAAGGTATTAATAATAGTATTAGCTAAGAGGTTAAAGCGAGAGTAATAGTAGCTATAGTAAGTAAAGCTAAATACGTATTAAGGGAAATGGATATTAATAAAATAAATAGAAAGTAATAAGCTATTTAATAAATACTATAGAATCTAGAGTAGCCATTTTCTATATAAACCTAAAATGTCTAAAAAGAGTCTATATAACATATAACTAAGTGTATTAGCTATTAAGTTAATATTATTATTATATAATAGTATTAGTCTTATAAAGACTAGTACTAGAAGATTAGGGGGATAAACGTAGTATTTAAAGTAGTAATAGTTAATAATATAGAAAGAAGGTATCTAGAAGGGTAGCTAGCAAAGAAGGAACGATATAGTAGACCAATGAAGTAGGTTATATGACTAAGATCACGTAACTAAATAGGTTAATATCCCTACCCGTCAGGCTATAGGCCTAATACTTAGGTCGGGTCCAGCTAGGCGAATATTCTAATACTAGTAGTTTCCTTTTATACTAGGATGTATCTATTATGCTATTATAGGCTACGCCCGGTTGGAAATATCTAGGCTTCTGCCTAGATTCACTGCTCTTAGGGCCTACCTAGTAGCTACCTAGTAGCTACTTATAAATCTAACGTAATCTTACTAAAGTAGAAAGCTCTCTCTTTTCCTCTTTAGCTTTAAATAAATAGTATTATACTATCTCTTATTATAAAACCTAAGGTCTAGGTCTTTATATATCTAAAGCTTACTAATATAATAATAATAGATAAATTAAATACTACTTTCTATTAGTTACTAAGATAGTTAATACTCTAATAGCTAATACCTAAAGTAAGCTATTAAATACTAACTTAGTAATAACATTATAGTACCTCTAGTAATAAGTATAAGAGCTATAGAAGAGTAATTAATAAATAGCTATACTTCTTTAAATAACTACTCCTAGTAAATTACTACTAATAGTTAATATAATAACCTAGAAGCTACTACTCCTAAAGTTCTTAAGTAAGCAGAGAGAACATATCTTATCAATATAATGGATAAATTATATTTGTATAATTAATTAAGACTTTTATTTTATAGATATAGAAGTATAAAATTATTAATATATATCTAGATACTAATTTCCAGTTAGTTATCTCTACGTTCTATATAATAGATAATAAGAGAGAGGAAGATAACCTTTAGAACTATATAGCTTACTTTAATCCAATCTAAAAGAACTATAATTTAGAGACCGCCTATTTTTCCTATGTCGGCGCCACTATATTTCCTATGGTCTGTGCACGCGCGCCCTACTTTACCTCATCTGAGGCCTCCCATTAGCTAGATTATATTAGCTACTCAATTTTCAACCTTAGCTATTTTCTTTATTAATGTAACTATAAATACAGCGTGAAAAAGAATATTACCACCACCACTGCTACTACTACTAATATCGCGATAGCTTTCAACGCGCCAGTTATTAATGCGCAGGACTATAAGACCCAAGACGAGTGCCTTAAGGTTATATAAGCCTTCGCAAAGACCGAGGGATATACTATAATTAAATGCTGCCTATTAAACTATAATATATTTCATATTCCGCGGTAATAGGACCTTGCCTGCGATTGATGCAGCTAGAACCCGCCTAGTGCAGCTAGGGTTTATAATATAACGTCGCGGAAGGAGGACTACCCTCAGAAAGCTAAGATTATTAACCTAAAGGTTACTAGTAACTATTAGTACTTCTCTATAATTATAGACTACTATGACTATAAGCCCTCTACTAATAATATAGTCTACTTGTTATACTATAAGAGAGCCTATTCCTATATTACAGAGATATATAATCTTATAAAAACTACTACTATAAGTAGTTATAAAATTACTGCTATAATAGCTTAACGCCACTCCAACTAGCCCTAAAAGCGTAAGGATATTAATAATAAAATAATGCGCGCGCGCCTTAAATCTCTTGACTCCTACTTGCTAACCCAAGCTCTTATCTATAACTTCTATAATTATAGCATTAAGTACTACTTCTATTAAGTTAAAGGCTATATTAATACTATTATCTAGATCTACTCCTATTATAAGGTTTTCTACAAGTATTATCTAGAGGTACTATTACTTAATAATAAATATAAAACAAACCGCTTTAAGATACTATTAATAAATATTACTAATATTAATAATATTAATACTATATTCAATATAGCTGTTGGTCTCACAAAGACTGGATCCAGAAGGTAGGGGGATACGCGTAATATTCAAAATAGTGATATTGATAATGTCTAATAAAAGAAGGTATCTAGAAGGGTCGCCAGCAAAAGGAGGAACGATATAGTAGACTGATGAGGTGGGTCACGTAACTGAGGTCATATAACTACCACATCAGGTAACTAAGGTCATATAACTACTATAGTTAATATTCCTGCCCGCTAGGCCACGGGCCTAATACTTGAGTCGGGTCCAGATAGGCGAATATCCCAACACTAGCAGTTTTTCTTTTATGCTAGGATTCACCTATTACGCCCATCTAAATACACAAATTAAATAACTTGTTTTGAGGCTATTTTTAGCCTCAAATCGAATCAAAAAGATAGCTATATTTGGCTATACCTATATCCCCTAAATAGCGACGATTTAGCCCAAATAGCCATAAATCCTATTCCTCTAAAATAGTAGTAACTGCCCATTTATCACTCTGTTCCTTCCGTCATCCAGGTCACCCATCCCTCCATTCAAATCATCAGTTTATTCCCATCAATCAGCCGGCATAAGGCGCCATTTAGCGATGCCTTCAAGCGGGGTTATCTTCGCCATTTACCTAGCGGATTTCAGTAAGCTCGCGACGCTTATATAACTAACGCAAGGCCATAATATCTATTATAAGCCTCTTCTCCTTTATAGTGCTAAGCTTCACTAAATACTTATATAGAGAGTATAAATTAGTATATATAACGGTAGGGATAGAGTTAGTAGTGCCTAGCTTAGTAGTAACTTAATAGAGAGTCGATATGATTACAAAAACCAAATCAGCACCAGCAACCATAGCGTAGATCTCAGATACTAGGACACTGCGGGTAACATACTTGCACCTAGTCAAACTATAATAGATAATATTACTATAAATAGTGAAGGTAGCGTTATCTGTAGTTTTATTAGCTAGTATAATAATATAGCCTAACTATAAAGTAAGGTCCTTATTATTCGCAAAAGAACTATCCACAAATATAAAGAGTTTCGCAGTAGGTAAGGAAAGTGCAATAAAGGTCAAGCCGCAATTAAGGTTATCACTAAGCTATTTGAGACGCTTGTTGAGGGTAGCGATATCCTTATTATTGGGGTCCTAGCGTTAGGCGGCTGTGGATAGGTTGAAACAAGCCTCAGGTTAGCAAATAGAGGCGATATACGCCCCTCTAGCGCGCTGCTCGACGTACTTCTACTTATCAAGGTTATTCACTAACTCGATCTTAGTACCTTAACCCTTCTGCTAAAGAATAATAGCTCTATTAGTAGTTAAGGAGATAGTTCTACTATTAAAGGTAATAGGGGTTTAAATAGTTAGATTTTCCTTAGGTTTAGCTATAAATTTAGCCTTCTAGAGCTCTTCTTCTTCAATAGCGGAAAAGGCTGCTATACTAAGGCCGATTATATCATCCATCTGCATCCCAACAATCGCAAAATAAGGGCTCAAATCATCAGTAATAAGAAGGCAGGGGTTAAACGCAGAGGTAGTTATCTATAACTTCTAGCGATAGTAGGTATTATAGGTAGCCCACTAGTAGGTACTAGCTTTAGCAATACTATATAGTAGTTTAATAACTTTTATAATAGTACTAGGGGGGTATTAATTGCGAATTTAATTAGGAAGGTAGGCGTAGATATTATAGTTGAGGGTCATTTGCAACTAAATATACGCCTAGGCAATATCCCTAATCCAAATCAAATAACTATTAGGGCTAAGAGAAGGGGCAATAGCAAGCAAAAGACAGATACTATAGTACTAAATTATTAGCAACTAGGTCAAAATCCCATGCTTATTAGCATCATTTACGCCATAAATAATAAAGCGAGATTTCTCAAAGGGGGTTATCGTCTTATTCTTAATTTCATTAACTATATGGGACCTAAAGAGGCGCCCATATCGCTTAGTTAGGTTGAAGATTTCAAAGCGAAAGACTTCTCACTCAAGAAGAGCATTAATCTCCTTTTCGCGGGACTTTTGGAAGGGGGGACCATTAGCAACAAGTTTGCCCAACTTATAGAGGGCTAGGGAGAGCTTCTAATCTGCTTTTTCTTTAGCAGAAATAAATATTATGGGGTTATTAACCTCTTATTTAAATACGCCTAAAAACGCAAAATTAGCAGCAATTAGGCTTTTTTAGGGTCTTCCTCAATACTAGGGCGGAGGGGTGGGGTCGGCAGGAGGAGTAGCTATATCGGGGCCTTCAGGGTCTTCTTCAGGGTTGGGGTCAATATAAAAGGGTCTAACAGCAGTAGAGGGGAAGTCTCAGGCACCATAGGGTAGTTAAATAGTAACTATTTCGCCTGAAATAGCAACTAAACAATAGGGGCCTTACTAACTATCCTTCTCACAATATACCCAAATAAGGGACTATAGTAGCAGTTAGACAACTTCATTAGTGCTAGGCCTATTGCAGGCGCCCAGCGCGTCAGCAACCTTACGTTTAGCATGCTCTTTGCGCAAGTTATCTATAGCAGCATTAATAGCTTTAGCGCGGGCTATAATATCTAGTAAAGGGGTTAAGTTATAGCTAATATATAGGTAGGCGCCAAAAACGAGAAGAGTTAGAATAAGGCTATTAGGGCCAGCAGTATTATTAATAGCCTTAATAGCTATCTAAAGGACTAGGTTGAGTTTAGCGTGGGGTAGTTCTTATTAAATAATAGTAAAAGCGCGTTGAAGAGAGCTATAATATTGCTCTATTTTGCTGATCCTGTAGTGGGCTTCAATAGGTACAACCTTAACTATAATAGCCATAGATCTGGCGTTATTTTTGAAGACTTTAGCGGCAAAGTTTAAACTAGTATTAGTAATAATATAATTAGGCGCGCCTTAGTAAATATAAATCTAGCAAAGGCAAAGGGTTTCTTAGGTCGTTTTAGTAGATAAATTGGGTAGGAAGTAAGCAGTATTAAACCTAGTAGCAGTATTAATAATATATAGGATGGCTTTACCCTCAAGATATATAACGTTGCAGACGATTTCATAATTAAAATAGCAGTTATCTTTAAGCAAAAATTTGAATCTCTAAGGGGCTCCAGCATTTAATTAGTAACGTTTGCAAACCTTAGTTAACTACTTAATTGCTGCTATTTAAATAGGGTAACTAGCACAGGCTAAGAGGGCTACTAACTTAGTAATAGAGGGGTAGCTAAAACGACGGTATAGACAACAAAGTTTAGTATCTATTAGATAGCAGTTTTAGGCAAAGACTTCCTCCTGATTAAGCAATAGCTAGGCGTGGCCCTATTTATATATAACTAGCGCAGCGATATTGCCTTAAAACAGACAATTGCAAAGGTTATTAAAATAGATACCTATTTAATCTATATCGCTTAAACACAGCAGAAATGGGGTATTTGCAGGGACGACGTGAAACACTATATTCCTAAATACAATATTAACTATAATAGTGCTAAAAGAGTTCTTAAAGGGTCTATCTCTAAAGCGCACTCTCGCTTGGCTAGCATTTGCTATATTAACTGAAATCAATAGTTAAATACGCTATAAAGCAACGACTTGCTATTGGCTGGCGGTGGATACTCCTACTGCGCCTAAATCCAGCATAATACTCTGAAAGACTTCTTTAGAGTATTAGCTGTTAAGCGTAAATAATTAGCAGGGGGTAGAGGTTCTAGGCAAAATAAGCTAAGTGGAGGGCATAGTAAATAAAGGTATAGGGTCAATAGTTAGGTTAATACCTATAACTATATAGAAAGTAGCTTAATTTAGTAGTGATTTAACTAGTTTGTTGCTATCAATAGTAAAAGAGGTTTTAGCAATAAAAGCAGTAAATTCGTGGGAAGGGGAAGAAGAGTTCAAGGGGTCTAAATCCTAGGGATCCTACTAGAAGAAGTGCTTAACCTTAGTGTTAGTATCATTAGCATCGGGTTTATTATTACCTTCAAATTAAAGGAGGAAGGCGATAAAATCATCTTTAGTGACGTTTTGCAAGTGCTTAGTATAATCATTCTTGAAGTTATTATACTCTTTATCTCTTTCCTCCTTGGAATGCTTCTATAAGCAATAATCAGGCTTATAGTATATCTAGTATTTTTGACCTTAGTAGTAACTAAATAACCTGGGGCGAAACTATTGATTTAGTTAGTTTTAGTAGTATCTGCTGCTATCATTCTTGCAAAAGTTGCCTTAACTGCCTTAGAAGCATTAATTAGTATATATAGCGTTAGTTTTAATAGGTGTGGTATTCTCTTGTACTTCGTCTGTAGTGAATTGGGTAAGGCTCTGATTTATATGGGATGTTATGCTAATAGCTAAATGAAGGGAATTATATAAATCCTGGAGATTTGAGGGATGCTGATATAGCGTAAGTTTATACTCTCAAACTCCTTAGCAGGTACTTTAGATCTTATAGTATAGAGGCCTATTACTATTATACTTCTTACTAAGTACTAGTTTAATAGTGGATAGGGTTTTAAATAGGATCTTGAGATTTTTAGTAATAGACTTATTAGGATTCTTTTATATGAGGTTAAGTAATATAGTATTATCCTAAAGGTTCTCATTAGTAATACGAAACTCTTTGGTTTTAAAGTACTCCTTTATCTAGGTAACTATCCTATAGTAGAGGAGCTAGGAGAAAACAGGAGCAATATACTAAAAGTAGTACTCTTAAGTATCTCCCTTCAGTATAAGGGAAAAAGCTTTAGTATACTGTTATATATTAATGCTAGCTTTAGTGCAATAATTCTTAAAAACTAGTAATTTCAACTCTAAAACGTCTAACTTGCTGCTACTATACTTAAGGTTATTATTATTATAGAACTTAGTAAGACTCTTAAGCTAATATGAGGTGGGGGTATTATTAGATAGGAGTAGGGACTAGTGGGGTTAGTAGTTATATAGAGGAAGGTTCTAATTAGTCAATTTACTAAAATTAGGGTTAAAATTATCTCAGGTATTATTTTTATAGTTCTAAGTAGGCAAAAATAATAGTAGATAGCTACGCTAAATAGGCTGAAGCTGAATAGGCTGAGAAGAGGGTAATTAGGCAGGAGGCTATTATATAGGTGAAATAAGAGGCTTAACTGAAGGCTCTTGGGCAGGAGCAGGGGCAGTAGTAGGGGCATAAGCAGGGATAGTAGCAAGAGTAGTAGGTTTAATAGTAAGAAAGATAAGCTTAAGTAGCTAGGTTAAGTTATTATAGAAGTTTTAATTATACTTATATCTCGTGATGAGGGCGGGAAAGAGCGATTTAATGGAGTTAAAGTCCTTATTAGTCTATAGGTAGTATTTAGTTTCTTTAGTAATAGCAGCGAGGTTATTCTTAATTTAGTAATATTTAGGTAGAATAAAGACTCTATTGAGGATAAGAACCTTTTAGAGGGCTTTAGTAGTAATACGGTTTATATACTTAAAAATCTTAATAATATCTTAGAAGTTTTTGCTATACTTAGCCTATAACTAGCAACCTTAAAGTCCCAATTTGAGGTATTAGCTAGTATAATTGGCAGCGTAGCTAGCGATTTTAGTAAGGTTTTGCTCCTTGGGGTTAAAGTGTGTAATGTTGCTATAGGTGTCTAGGTTGATGGCATCTGCAAAGTCCTGGGGGACTGGGATAGTGGATTAATATTAAGAGGTGGGGCTCTTAGATTATTAAGGGGAAGGTGTAGTAGGGGAAGGGGTAGGGGAGGTATTGTTGTTATTAGCTATTGTAGGATAAGGCCACGTTTAGAAGTTAGGGATAAGAGGGTTTATAGGCTAATATTAGTATCTTATATATAGGTTAGCTACCCTGAGCTATAGCTTTAGGGCGTAGTCTATATATTAGACAACTTATAGATACTGCTACTAGTCTTCTTCTTATTAATAGACCTTCTTATAGTCTTCTTAAGTAGGGCTTCCTAAAGAGGGCACTTCTTATGAGGGGCTTCCTAAAAAGGGGATCTTTTCTTCCTAAAGAGGGGATGTTGCTTCCTGAAGAGGGCACTTCTTATGAGGGGCTTCCTAAAAAGGGGATCTTTTCTTCCTAAAGAGGGGATGCTGCTTCCTGAAGAGGGGATCTTTCCTAAATAGGACGTCCTGAAAAGGGAATTATTAAGAGTCTTAAGGAGTTTATTAAAGGTCTTAATTAAGAAGTAGGTTTTTAGAAGAAGGGTTTTAATGAATAGATAGATATAAGGAGGGGATTATAATAGAATAATTTAAGTAGTCTTTAAAAAGACTTAGCTTAGCTATTTCACTAGGGAAAAATAGATACTATTAATAAGTTATTAATTAATAGTACTACTAAACCTTAATAGTACTACTTTTATTAATTAATAGTACTACTAAACCTTTACTACTAGTGAGGTATTATTTCCCTAAAGGTAATAATACCCGCTAAAACCCAAATTCAGTTAATATAATAATAGGAGGATAAAGGAGGATAAAGGATTTAACAGAAGATAGGAGTCTTCTAAAGGGGCAAGAAGTAATGAGAAATAGCAAAAGAAGCTTAAAGAAGAAGGAAGAGTTTTAATACTGAAGTTGTAGATAGGAAGAAGTTGAAAGGGTTAGGTAGTAGAGAGGGTATTTAAGGAGGGGGGGGGGGGGCTGTTATTGTTATTATTAAATAGGCTAAAAAGATATAGTCCAAAGAAATAGCTAACAGAGAGCTCAAAAAGAGCCTTTTGCGCGAATTAAAATAAATAAACCTAATAGAGCAAAACGAGGAGGGGGGGGGAGGGGGGGGCTAGTTATAGCTAAATAGCTCAAAAGAGGGCTTAAACGAGGCCTTTTAAGCGTGGCAAAATAAATAAATTGAATAAATCCGATATAAGGCCGAAATAACTTATTTTACGCGGGCAGTTAGGGCTCACCGCGGTTTCAGAAGGCGCGTTTATAGCAGCAAATTAGCGTAGCTGCCGCGATTTTAACGTAGTTAATATAGCTGCTGAAATAGCGGGCAAAGTAGCTAAAATAGCGGGCAGGTAGCAACGTCAAAAGTCTCTCTTTTGCGGGCAGTTAGGGCTCACTGCTTATTGCTATATCTAGAGGGTTTAAAGTAGTTAACTTAGTAGTAAAGAAGAGGGTAAAGAAGGGAGGTTTTTAAGGTAAGTAGTAGAGGTAGTAAAGTGTTACAACCCGTTATGCAAGGATAACAACCAACCAACCCACCTAGGCGTCAGACGACTAGGGCAGGACATTTATGCTGCAGGATCAAGGGAACACTAGGGATGCCCACAGCACGGAAGAACTATAGTATAAGTTACGTAATAAGGAGATAAGACTAAGCATATAGTATAAGTTACTAAGCGCTTAGTGAAGATAACTAAGCGCTTACCCATAATTACTAAGTAATTACTAATACCTAATTAGTAATTAGTAATAAGGATAAAAGGACTATTTAGAACTTATATATAGTATAGACTTAGGACTCCTAAGAACAGACTTCTATAGCTCTTTAGCAATTAACTTTATAATTACTTTAATAGGTACTCTTAGCTTTATCTTATACTATAACCCCCTTATAAGGACTATAACTAGTTACTATACTCCTTAAACCCTAAGATTTATTTAGTAATATATTATAGTAAGACTATACTATTAACTTAGCGTTATCCCTTAGCTTCTATTAGTAGAACCCTACTATTAGATAGCCAACTATAATACTTTAATTGCTCCTATTTAGTAAGTTGACTTTTAATACTACTAAATAGTATAAGATAGGAGTTATATTAACTCCTAATATTAACGCACAGTAAGCTAATAATACTAGGAACGCATAACCCGCAGCCCCGAGACCTATAAATAACTAATAGGCCTAGATAGCTCCTATAGATACCTAGGAAATAATAAGCCTTTAATAGATATATAATATAATTCTCTAGCTCTAATAGGAAAACGCGCAGCTAGCTACCTAGCTTGGACCTAAGGCTAAGTACCTAGAACCTGCTCTATACTTAGGAGAGCTAAGAACCCTTTAAGGATTCCTCACCCGCACCTAAGCCTACCTTTACTACTATGCTGCCTTATTTCAAGATAAAACCACGAAAGTTTATTAAGCTGCCTCCTTTCTTAGGGGAGATGCCCTTACCTAGTTTAAACTATTAATAAGAGACTAGCTAGGCAGCCTATATAACTAATAAGATAAAGAAACTTAGAAAGTATTTAGGAAGTATAGTGAGCTTGAGAAGAAACTTTAGGAAGCTTTTAGAAGCCTACATAAAGAATAAATCGCTAAATATAAACTTATTAATCTCACGCAAAAGGGATTAGCTAGTAAGTATACTACTGAGTTCTAATAGATTTTATCTAAGCTAGATTGGGGAGAAGAAGCCCTAATAGCTAAGTTCTACTAAGGCCTAAAGGAAGAAGTTAAAGATGAGCTTGCATAACTTAACTGCCCTAAAGAGCTCTACTAATATATAGATACTATAGTTAAAATTAATAACTACCTCTATAAATGACGCCTCAAACGCAAAGGATAGTCCACTTAGAATAATAAAGTAGGATGAAATAATAATAGAAGAAAGAGCAACTAGTACTAACTTAGTAATAACTACTGTGCTGAATGAACTTCTAACTATAGGCATAACCCCAGGGCACCTTAGTATACTACTGCTTATAGATACTATAGTGGACCTATAGACCTCAGCGCAGCCTATAAAGATAATAAGCGAAGTAATAACTAGAAGAAAGATAAGTAATGCTATAACTATAATAAGATGGGATACCTAGCTTATAAATGCTAATCCCCTAAGAAGGAACGCTTTTAACTAGTATCTAAGAAATAATAAGTAAGTCTTGCTATTAAAACCACACCTCATAAATAACTTTATTAGACTACCTGCTATAATAATAAGTGTGGAACCTATTTAGACTATAAGGAATATATAGGATAGTACCTAAAAAACCCTTATAGGTTAGGATATAATACTACTAGTATCCCCCTAGTACCTATATGCACCTAGCAGTAGGATACTGAACCTACTCGAAGGCTAAAAGAAAAGCTAATGAATAGCTTGATGAAATACTGCACACGCCCTCAAGCGTGAACATCGAAATCAATAATAAAGTCCGCATTACTAGGCTATAACAAGGACTTTAAGTATATAAGCTATAAGTAAGAATATAACCGAAAGAAGTTATATAGTAATGATAGATTAGGTCACTATAAGCCTATATTAAGAGACAATAAGACGCTAGGAATAACCCTAAGCGAATCCAGCAGATCAATAATAAAACCAGGGACTAAGCAGCAAGAGAACCTATATAGAACTATGAGATATAGCCCTCTAGGGAACAATAAAATAAACTGTATTACACTAGAAGAGCTAAATAGAATAAACCTTCTGCTATAATAACTAATAAATAATAACTAGACCTAGAGATAGAAAAGTGAATTAAATAGACCTCGTTTGAAATTAATAATACCTTATCTAAAGAAACTAGATTAGAGCTAGTTAACTACTTAAGGTACCTCCATAAGAAGAAGATCAACCCCAATTTGGACAACTAGGAGATTGCCTTTTATAGCATATCTAGACGTGAAGGAAGAAACCTCTTATTTATAATATAGGTTAAAGGAGATCATACCTATCTCAACCCCATGCACAACCAACACTATTATATGTTCTAGGCTTAGTGCCTTACAGACTACTATAATAAATATAGAGCTAATAAGTATAAGTATAACTTCTGCTCCCGAAGATATAATAATAGACCTATTACGTAATACTACTTAGAAAACTAACTCCCTATATAGGACTTAGTCTAAATAATCAATAATAATATAGCACTATTTAAACTATATTATTACTACCCTATAAGATATCTCAATAACCCCTATATAGAATAGAACTAATATATAAATAATAAATGCTAAATCCACTCAGAAGAAAAAGCTAAGGCATAGTAAAAATAACTCTAGAGTTAACAGTTAAAAACCTAACTAAGAAGGAACAATAATAAACAAAAACAATAAGGTTCCTATATAGCGCAACAGCACTAAAACCTCAATAATATAAGCATATATAAGTCTAAATATAACTTAATAGAAGATAAACTAATATAATAATTAATAGCAGAGCCTAAGGAAACTTTATTTCACCTAGAATAATAAATAAACGACAGATAACCTAGAACAAAAAAGCAGCTAAAGACTACTATAACCTCAATACTATTAAAGGAGAACAAGTCCAGTATAGCAGAGGACGCATCAATATAGAAACCACACAACTCCCTTTATAGATCTATAGCTAGAATGAGCAACTGAACTTCAATATTATAGAGATAGGGGATAAATATAATATTATCCTTCGAAGACTATAGTTATATAATAGTAACCTACAGATAGATTAGAGAATAGGCCAACTCTATTAGGACTAGGATTCAGTTATTAAGCAGCAGCTAAAGAAGGACGCCTCAAATAAACCTCATAAAATAACTAAAACAAGAAGATTCCTCACCTACCTATAAATTAAGGACGCAAACACTAGGATATTATTAGCAATAGATATTAATAAGGAAGATTAATTACTATCTATCCTAATAGAATACTAGTAGTATAATAAGCTATTTGCTAAAGAACTCAATACTAGATTACTAGAGTATAGTTGCTATAATCACGAAATTAAGCTGAAGCCTAGAAAAGAACTAATATTTAAAAAGATCTATAGACTTAATTAAGAAGAAATAGAAGTACTTAATGCTTACCTAGAAGAGAATCTCAAGAAAGGATTTATTTAGCCCTTAATATCCCTAGTAGGGTATCTAGTACTCTTTATACTTAAGAAGAATAGGAAGAAATAACTATATATTAATTATTAGAAACTCAATAATATTACTATTAAGAACTATTACTTATTACTACTTATCTCTAAGCTACATAACCTCCTATATAGTGCGAACTAGTTTATAGCCCTTAACCTTAAGGGAGCTTATAACCTTATCTATCTTAGGGAAGGTAAAGAATAGAAGATAGCCTTTAGAATATAATGCAGATACTTTGAGATGCTTATAATGCCCTTTAGACTTATAAATGGCCCCATAATGTTCTAAACCATAATTAATAAAATACTCTAATAATACCTCAACAAGTTTATTATAGTATACCTTAATAATATTCTTATTTTCTCTAAAATATTAGAAGAACATAAGAAGCATATATATAAAGTACTTCAAAGACTACAAGAAGCAAAACTCTTAGTTAAGCTAGCTAAAAGCAAATTTCACTAATAAGAAGTTGAATTCCTTAGATTTACTATCACCCCAGGAATTATTTAGATATCTAAAGATAAAATTAAGGTATTCTATAACTAGCTTATATTAAGGATATATAAGTATTCCTTATATTTATTAATTTCTACTAAAGATTTATTAGAAACTACGCCGAGATGAGCTAATACCTCTAAGACTTAACCTAGAAAGATAATATATTCCAATAGACTAGACAATATTAAAACAACTTCAGAAGAATTAAGTGATATATAGAAGAAAATATTATTCTATCTATATCTAACCCTGCTAAACTATTTAAATTAGAAACCAACGACTCAGATTTCGCCATAGGCATATAACTCAGATAATAAGATAATAGAAATTAACTATAACTAGTTACCTTTATATTAAAAAAGTTTAGCAAACCTAAACTTAACGACTAAATATATAATAAGGAACTTATAGTAATTATTAAAGCCTTTAAAGAATAGAGACTATAACTATTAGAAATGAAACACCTAGTTAAGGTATATATAGACTATAAGAATCTTTCTTATTTTATAACCTTAAAAGCACTTAATAAATAATAAATTAGATAGTTAGAATTCCTATCTAAATTCAACTTTGAGATTAACTATAAGAAAGGAAATAAAAACAGTAGAGCTGACGCCCTCAGCCGCTAACTAGACCACAATATCCTAGTACTAGAAGAAACTCAAGTTATCTTGAAATAAGATAAGGATAAAAACCTTATACTAGTAACGAGACTCTTAATAATAGCTAGGAAGGTTAATACCAGCTTAACTAGACGAATAGCCCCTAAAACTATTAGGGAGATATACTTAGCACTAGCATATAGATACTAAGGCGTTACTAAGACATAGAAACGCATCTAATAATACTATAATAAGACTGCTATATAATAGGAAGTAGCAAATGCTATTAAAAACTGCGAAACTTACGCTAAGAGCAAACTTAGCTAATATTAACCCTATAGGAAACTTTAACTACTACTAGTACTAGAAGTAGTATAGCAATTTATATCTCTAGACTTTATTCTTAAATTACTAAAGTTAAAAGAACTAAAAACTAATACTAAGTATAATAGTATTTTAGTTATTATACACTAACTCATAAAATACGCCCACTTTATCCTATATATAGAATCAAGCACCGCGGAAGACCTTGGTTATATATTTCTGAAAACTATTATTAGCTAATATGGTATGCTAATTGAAATCGTGTTAGATAGAGATAAACTATTTACTTTGAAGTTCTGGAGATCCCTGATCTTGCAGCTTGGATCTAATTATAAACTCTCAACCGCTTTTTATCCGCAGACTAATGGGCAGACCAAACAAATTAACTAAATCCTTGAGATCTACTTACGCTATTATATTAATTATAAATAAGATAATTAGATATTACTACTACTAATAGCCTAATTTGCCTATAATAGCGTAGTAGGAGAAAATATAAAAGAATTACTATTCTATCTTAACTATGGATTTAACCCCACTGCATATAGAGAACCACAATAAGGCCTAGTAGCACTTAAAGCTGTAGAAGAGATAAAGAAAATTCGAGAGATTCAGTAGGAACTCCCTAAAGACCTTGAATTTATGTGCAAATGTATGCGCAAATACGCTAATAAGAAAAGAGTTGAGGAACTAACTCTAAAGGAGGGAGATAGTATCTACCTCACCTATTAAAATATTAAAACTAAATAACTAAGTAATAAATTAGACTATAAAAAACTTAGACTATTCTAAATTAATAAAAAGCTATTAGACGTTAGCTATAAACTCTCACTACTAAATACTATAAAGTACTACCTAATCTTTTATATTTCACTTCTTAAACTAATACTATAAAGATTATAAATAAATAACCTTATTATTATGGAATGCAATAAACCAGAATATAAAATCAAATAAATTATTAACTATATTAAAGATAAGAATGAAACCTAATACCTCATTAAGTAGAAAGGATATAGATATAAGGATAATATATAGGAACTAACTATAAATCTCAAGCACGTGCAAGATTAACTCCGCACGTATTAGGAGTAATAAATAATAAACAAACTATAAATAGCACCCGCACCCAAGAGAACACATAAAAACAAGGCTTAGTTTATTTAACTTAAACTAATAATTAGACTACTATAATAAGACTAACCGCAAGACTCTAACCTATTTATATAACTAGGGATACTAGTAAACTAGGACGCCTCACCTAATAGAAAGTTTGGAGTACTAGGGTTCTAATCCCCTAAGACTATATCTAAATCTACTATACTAAAACTACCTATTAATTACGCCTCATAGACTAAAGAAAGCTTAGCAGAGGAATTCTCTAATACCTTATTCTCTCTTGCTACTATAGAAGTTTCCTTATAACCCTTCTTAAAAACTATCCTCTTAGTCTTATAAACGCAATCTAGCTTTACAAGCGCCTCATTTACTTTAGCCTGCGCCTTCTATAACGCTTCTATTCTCTTTTAGAATAATTCCTCTATCTCCTCCTGCTTATTATCTAGATGCTGGGACTTAACTATTAGACGTTCTACTATAAAATAAATTAGTAATAAAATAATAAAATAAAACAATACTATAAATATTAATAGATTATATCCTCAGAAGCATTATATAAATAATAAGTACTACTAATAGTAATATACTCTCTATAAACTAAGGACCTAGGTAATATCTTATAACGCAGGCCCTTAGAACGATAATAATAATAAGGTATAACTTTAAAACTATTCTCTATGATATTAAAATATTAATAGTAATAATGAACCGTGTAGACTATAGGATTTTCAGTAATATAACCTAATATAATATTAGTATTATAAGTAAAATCAGGATGTATAATTGATGGATCCCCAACCTAGGACTAACGACCTACTTATATTAGGTCTTAAGGATAAGACCTTCAGAGAGGGAACCTGATATTACAACCTATTATATAAGGATAATAACTAACTAACCCACCTAGGCGTTAGACGACTAGGGCAGGATATTTATACTGCAGGATTAAGGGAATACTAGGGATGCCTATAGTATAGAAGAACTATGGTATAAGTTATATAATAATAAGATAAGACTGAGCATATAGTATAAGTCACTAAGCGCTCAGTGAGGATAACTAAGCGCTTACCCATAATTACTAAGTAATTACTAATACCTAATTAGTAATTAGTAATAAGAATAAAAGGACTATTTGGAACTTATATATAGTATAGACTTAGGACTCCTAAGAACAGACTTCTATAGCTCTTCAGCAATCAACTTCGTGATTACTCTAATAGGTACTCTTAGCTTTATCTTATACTATAACCCCCTTGTGAGGACTATAACTAATTACTATACTCCTTAAACCCTAAGATTCATTTAGTAATACATCACAGCAAGACCATACTGTCAACCTAGCATTATCCCTCAGCTTCTGTTAGCAGAACCCTACTATTGGATAGCTGACCGTAATATAAAGGTGGGAAGGTTAGCGAAGTAGTAGGTAGCGCTAAAAGAGGGCAAAAGAGATTAAAATACGCTAGAAAAGATTGAAATACGCTAGAAAAGGTCAGAATACGCCAAATCAACGCGGTTAGTCGAAAAAGATCATATTATTTTGGCGTTTTAGCGTTTTAGCGGAGGAGTTAGTTATAGGAGGAGTTATTTATAGATAGTTTTTAAGAATACTAAAAGAGGGCAAAAGAAGGTAACTACCTAAAGAAAGCAAAAGAGGGTTTAAAAAATAGGTAATAACTTTACTAGCACAACGAGGTTATCACAAAGAGTTAAAGGTGCTAAATAGCGATGCGGGATGGGCCGCAGCTATTATCAGAACAGTGGGGGATCCGAAACTTCGCCCACAACATTAACAATAACTTCAGAGAAGGCTTAAAACAGGAGTGGAGGCCGAACTATTAGCGCCTAAGTTATTCTCTATTAGCACGGTATTTTGATAATAGGAGGCTGGGGGTCTATTCAGGCTAAATAACATCTCTCTAACGAGGGTCAAATAGCAGCAGAGGCCGAACCGTCGGCATCTATTTGAATCTCTAGCTTAGCGATATCTAGCTAAAAAGATTTAGGTTACATCGATCAATATATTATCTCTTTAGTTCTTCATTAACCTTACTAATCTATAGTTTATAGTATCTTAAGTAGTATAACAGTAAAGTTAACTACTAATTAGTGTTAGTCTCATAAAGACTAGATCCAGAAGGTAGGGGGATACGCGTAATATTCAAAATAGTGATATTAATGATGTCTGATGAAAGAAGGTATCTAGAAGGGTAGCCAGCAAAAGGAGGAACGATTTAGTAGACTAACGAGGTAGGTCACGTAACTGAGGTCACGTGACTACTACGTCAGGTAACTAAGGTCACATAACTACTATAGTCGACGTTCCTGCCCGCTGGGCCACGGGCCCGACACTTGGGTCGGGTCCGGATGGGCGAATATCCCAACAATAGCCTTCAACTTTCTCTATACAGAGGATTAGAATATATATACCTAGGCAATTAAGAGGCTTAATAAGATCCATATTACTACTAGTATTAGTAAGCTTATTATTACTATTACCTACTTTAAAAAGATACTTAAGAACGTACTTAATACAATATAGCTAGATATATAGCAATAGATCTATATTTAGTATATTAATAAGACTATTACTTATAAAGTTAAAATGAAATAGATCTACCCTAATAGTAATCCTATTAATAATAATAATACTAAGTAGCTAGATAACTATATTAATCTAGTTTTCTGTAATCTTATAGCTAGCGTTGCTGCTGAAGGTATTATATATATTTGGTGCTCTCAGGAGATCCCTTATATATATACTAGCTACCTCATGCTTTAGAAGGTTACTATTTTTATTAATACTAGAAAGGAGTTTAAAGAGGCCTAGCTAGCGATTCTAAAGGAGTTCCCTAAGCAAGAGGCAGCCTATTAGTATATTTAAGCGACCTACCTTCTCTTCTATAAGTAGTTTATAAACTATTATATCTATAAGTACTATAACTTTAGTATTAGAGTTACCTTATAGATAGAGAGGTTATGTAAGGAGATTAAAAGCTATCTATTTCACTTAATAGCTAATCTGAAGTTCCTTACTAAGTATTTAGAAAAGATAATCACTAACTAGGAAAGTAAGTATAAAAGTAATCATAGTAACTAGATAACCTATTAGCTTTATAAATATAGCCCTACTAATAATAAGAAGAAGTAGATAGGTAATACCTTTGATTACTGCTTTCATAGCGCCCTTAAGATAATTTATAATTAATATACCTTCCTAATTGTATAGCTTTAAAACAAGATCCTAGCCTCAGATTATATCTAGACTTTCTCTATATAATTTAGCTTACCCTATTCCTATATTATCTTTAACTATCTTAATTATAATAAGCTACTAAGCTTCTTATAATACCATAAGTATTAGCATCTTTAATAGGATCTTATTAAAGAGGACCCTCTATATTAGATCCTCAATCCTCTACCTATTATTAACTAATACGGCAGGCCTCATTACGATTAGCAAGATATCCCGCAAACCCTTTAATCGCAGCCGCTATAGACCCCAGCTAGCACCAATTGCCAGCAAGGATCACAGGCCTCACGCCGCTAAGACCCATCTCAGTAGGAGAGAGACCCCAAGGCTAACGTAGCGTCAGCTAACGCAGCTCTGGCTAACGCAGCTCCAGCCAGCACGTTCGAAGCGCTTATAGACGTTCTATAGAGCTAGGAAGGACAGCGCCTACCCCCGCTGACGCCAGCATAGCGTAGGAAACCCCATAGCAGACCTCATAGCAGACCGCATAGCAGACCCCGCGGAAGCCGGGCTTACGCTAGCAGAGGCAGAGGTAGAGGAGGTAACGCCAGAAGTAACACTAACGAGGCTCCACAGTCTCATAGAGGTTAGAGTGCCAGTTAGGCCTATAAAGCCTATAGAGAATAAGGCTAGACAAATAAGATATATATAATTACTAGAGCAATTAGCCTAATTAAGCAACAGGCAGGAAAAATATTATTGATTAAAAAGACATTAAATTTAAGCAATTTAGGCGTTAATTACTGAAACTAGCAAAACTAGCTAAAAAACGCGTTTACCAGAGTATTTTTAAACTATTAAATAACTCAGTTAATTATCGGGTATATTTAGCCAATCAGACGTGGCGGATTGAGTAAAGTGGGGCGCGCGTGCACAGACCACAGGAAATGTAGTGGCGCCCACATAGAAAAAATAGGCGGTCTTATAATTTATAGCCTTAGGTAGTAGCCTATCTATAACCCCTCTAATAGAGAGAAATAGAGTTTCTCTTGGTCTTCTTACTAAGGTTTAAGTAGAACCTAATAGATATAGGTAGTAATAGCTAGCTTAATTAGGTTTAGATATTACATCTAGAGGCTACTCTTACTTCTAAGCTAAAAGACTAATTGATTATTTTTAATTTATCTACTAATTATAGTAAATAGCTCTTAAGGGTTTAGAATATTACTTGAAAGTTAAATACTAAAAAGCTTTTAGTTACCTCTAAGCGCCCTATTAGAAGTTAGTAACTAAAGATACTAATATAGATATCTAAATAACTAGAGTAATATATATCTCTAGAGTAAAGAAGAAATACTACTCCTAATAAGACTTAGAGTTATTCTCTAATACCCCTCTAATATATCCCTAGTAATATAAGAATACTTACCCTAAGAATATCTATATCTATTATATCTATAGAGTTAAGAGTATATATTATTGCGCGTTTCTATAAAGAATAGGTAGCTACTAAAGATTACTAAAGTTAGAGCCCTAAAGGTTCAGCCTACATGCTAAGAGGAGGAGGAGGACTAAGTAGAGATATACTCCTCTATAGTTAATAAAGAGTTACAAATAAACTAACTCTAGAGTGAAACTAAACCCTAAAGCTCATTAAAGAGGAGATATTTAGTTAAAAATAATACAAACTAGAGTAACTAGTAGATACTAAATCTATTATTATATAAGTTAGAGTTAATACCAAATATCTAATTAATACCCTAATTAATATTAATAGTAATACTTGTATAAAAATTAGTTAGTTTCTAGCTTAATAACTTGATTCTTTATATATTAAGAAGAATTAGTAGCTTATAACGGGATATACTCTTAGTAGCTTATTCCTATATAATACCTTTAGTATAATAGCCTTTAGTTTAGAGACTAATAGCTATATTTATAATATATATATATATATTTATATATATAGAATAGAAGGCCTTAACTCTAAAACTCTCTTAAAGTAATTATTAGTTTTATATTAGGAGAGTGATAAACGCGCGTAGCCCTAATATATATATTGCGTAGTGAAGCGATTTCGAAGTGCCTGTGTGTAGAAGTTAGATATAAATAGCTACGTGAGCGGTTGTGTTATGCTATATTGAGCCTGCAAGTATAGTTACATGACGTATATATGTATATATACGATATTATATTTAGCAGAGGCCTCATCCTGCTACTCTGTAGATTATAGTAGTATTGCAATATTAGCAGTCTTTTCTTTTATAGCTAGGCGCGCTATCACGCACAATGATACGAAAATAAAGCTGTTTGCAGATCCTAAATAATATGAAATAAATCCTCTATTAGGCCTTCCTCTATACCTCTATTACTACCTTTAATAGCTATCAAAGGCCTCCCTCTATATTTCTATCGCTACTCTTAATAATATAGCTATTACTTTATATAACGTGAGAGATACTATAGCTATAGTGCCTCTTCTCTTGCCTTATTATTTATTCTTTTATTTAAATTATTACTATATTATTCTTAATAAATCGCCTAAGGGATAGATTTATGGTTCTTTTAGTGAGAGTACTAGCTAGGTCATCTTCTCTGTTAATGTATTATACCTTATATATCTCTTAATGCTTATACATCTAATGAAGTACTATTATGTTAATTATAAGGTGCTTCTTCTTCATATTGCTAAGCTTTACGAGGCACTTATAAAACAAGTATAAGTTAGTATAAATAAGAGTAGGAATAGTAGGTCTTTTTAAATAGATAGGTACCTTTTATAACAAATAGTAGTTATATAGGCTAAGTCTGCGCTAGCTACTATAATATAGACCTCAGAGGCTGGAATAGTTTCTATAACTCTTCTATACTTTAGTAACCTAAATTAAATAATTTGATTAGTAATAACTATAATAAATCTGATTTATAAAGAAAGGTTAGTATTATTTATAAATAACCTATTAATGAAATGTAAGTGATTTAGTTATAGCTAGGTTAATAGGTATGAAGATTAGGCCTTAGTTGAGGTTCTCCTTTTGCTACGTAAGGCGATAATTAAGGGCCTTCTTATTATCTATAGTAGGATCTTAATACTAGCTATAGTATATAAATTAAAATAGGCCTTAGGTTAGTAAATTAAGGCGATATATATCCCTTTGACTCTTTACTAAACGTAGTATTTTCTTTGCCTAGTTAGGGCTATTATTAGGCTTATAAGTTTGATTTTAGTCTCTTGCCCCTTTTAGTAAAGTGTAAGACTACTATCTTTACCTAAAGTACTACTACTACTAATTAAATGTTAATAGAGATTCACAGTTAGTTTATTATTTTACGTTTATAATAAAAGTAGCTTTTTTAAGCTTCTTCTCCTCTTATTAGAAAAGCTTTAGTATAAATAGCCTAATAGTATTATTAGTTTATATACTAAAAATACTAAAATAACTATTAGTAGTAGTTAAAGAAATTAGTAAGTATAGGTTAAAAGAAAATTAATTTATTTTAAGAGTCTTCTTATAATAGTTACTATATATAGCCTACTAATAGGTCTTAGCCTTAGCAATACTATATAAGAGCATTATAAGTTTTATAATGCGATTCTTTAGGTATTTGTTCTAAATCTTCTTTAGTAAGTCTGTGAAAATTGACCTATTAAGCTCTATTTGAGATTAGGCGTATACGTATATAATATCTCAGAGATATAGTATATACCCCTCTTTTAAAAGTAATAGAGTGAGAGCAAGAGATAGTTATTAACTTACTTACTAAAAAGTTAGTAATTAGATAAAAATTAAGGCTTTTTTATTATGATTATAGCCCTAAATAATAAGCTTTAACCTTTATATAGCTGATTAGTACCCTTACTCTTTACCTTATAAACTATATAGGATTTCAAGATCTAATATTAACTATAAGTAGTGGCATTATACAGAATAATCTTAAATATACTACGCTTCTAAAGCGTAGTTATCTCTATAGTTATTAAAGCTAAAAAGAAAGTCTCCTAGTATCTTAATAATACTATTTTTATATAGGTATATAGCGAGGGTATAATCTATTTGCTTCTCTATAATTAAGAAGATCATAATGTTGCTAATTTTATTAGTAAGTACTCGAGTAGTAATAGCTATAAAAGGAATAATTATAGATATTTACTATAATTTTCTATCTACTACTTATATACCTCTATATATTAAGCCTACTAGTAATATTCCTTAGATTTATTCCTCTCCCTTATATAGTCTCCCTTCATAGCGTGGGGCTAGGTTTGCAAGTCCCTCTAGTAATAGTGTAGCGAGACTATTATTATATAGTTCTATTATTTTCCTAGTATTTAGGTCTAGAGGAGGTGCTAGTATAGCGTTATTCTTATTACTAGAGTGCTATAGGTATATAATTATTAATTAGAACGTCTAGAGCCCGCAAGTTAGTTTAAGAGTATAAGTCTTACTACTAATCATAAGGAGCTTATATAATCCTTATTATTCCTTCTTTTTATAATAACTCTAAGTAAGAAATAATAGCGGGAGCTAAAGAGTTAGTAAGGTGTCTATGCTTTTATAGATAGTATCGCAATGCGGCACTACAGTACTAGCAGCCCTGCGTGGCTCCGCTGCAGCCCTGTGTGGCTGTGGTGGCTTGTAGTGTGGCTATATACTTACTTATGTAAGCTACGCTGCTGCCTATTTCTACTGCGCATGGCGCGCAACTATCTCTGAATAAGATAGTTGCTTTCTATAACTCGCCCTAACCCCTACCTATAGGCTTATAATAGTTATAAGCCTAGCTCTTCTGCTACTCCTTTTAACCTCTCTAAGCCTAGGAAAGGGTGAGCAGCTTTTTCCTACACCTTTTTAATCCTTTTTCTCTAAAGAATCCCTCTCTTAACTAAATCTTCTAAACCTTCTTTTAACCTCCCGCTACTTTATAAACCCCATAATACTCTCGCTATATTAACCTTCTCTATAGAGGTGAAGCTCTAAAACCTATCTGACTAGCCTCACTGGTATCTAAACCTGCGTATGTCTGCGTAGTCTGAAGGTATCTAGAAGTTTATTAACCCTAATAGACCCAACTTTAGTAAGCCCTCAGATGCGCTTAAGCTTACTCTAACTATTCAGGAGTTTATTGCTGACCGTGAGGTATATCTTTAGGCTTAGTACTAGGTTAATCTCACTAAATATAAGGTATCTAGTAAGATTTCTACTACTTCTACTACGAAAAGAGGTTCTTAGATGCTTCTAACTATAGAGAGTAATAATAATAATATTAAGCCCTCTCTCTCTTACTAACTCTGGGAGAGCTCTTAAACGGCCCCCCTTACTACTACTTTAGGAGGTAGAGCGCTTATAAAGCTAACTCCACTAGGCCCCATAATATAGGCTAATATCTAAGAGAAATAGAGTAATACTCTTAAGTTCTACTCCACTAATAGTATAATCCTTACCTCATAGGTTGCATTATATTAGGCCCTTTAGGGAGTTATTTTCTAAATAGTTAACTTAATCTACCTTAAGAGCGTGGGAATTGTGTTAAATACCTCAGATAGGTTTTAGTCCAACTTTTAGAACCTTATTTACTACCTCAAGTAGCACCTAAGCTGCTCTAATAAAAGTATTAAGAAATAAGTATACTATAATTATAAGGAGATTCTAAAGCATACTAAGTATATAATAAGGCTATTAAAGTAGTTTAAGGAGTAGCACTATCTCTATGGTCTTACTGAGAGTTAGGAAATCCCTGAGATATAGGGGAGTTATAGCAAGCGCTTATTTCTCAAAGCTATCTGCTATTATATTGCCTCCACTTAAGCCTAATATTAGCTAGATCTTATTATATAAGCGGATAAGATTAGTATACTAAGTCTCTCACTTAAGTAGCTTAGTATTATTCTTTCTACTTAGATCTATAGCAAACTAGCTAATAGCCTAAGTTATAGCTGGGGTTATAATAAGGCTCTAGGCGTATATGCGACTCTTGCGGGCTGCTCTAATAATTAGGACCTACTTAAGCTTGCTTCTATTACTACCTCCTTATTCTTTGTGGGCTTACTAAGTAAGATACCTACTTATTCTTGCGGGCGCTGCTACTACTAGTCTCTATATTAATGCTTATATATCTAGTAAGCCTTTATGAATACTTTAATGAAATAAGCTACAGACTATAACATAGCTAAGGATAAGGCCTAGTATATATAGGAGGTAGCAATATCCCGCTAGTAGGCCTACCTCCACACTAGTCTCTAAATGATGGGGTGGATTATGAAGGAGTCTTAAAGGACTGGGCAGCTCCCCTCTAATTGAGGCGGGCGCGGCGGATGTAGCGGCTCCAAAGGCTGATAGCTACCTAATAACATCTTCTGCTGCGTTATTGATTGCAGCCTGTTGCTAGATGAGAGCGAAATAGCGGAAACCTATTTAGCTATATTTACTTTCTTTAAAGGCCCCTATATCCTCTCTTAGAGCATTATTTTTAATAATTGTGGTGCTCTTTATATTATTAATAATAAGAGGAAGCTAGTAGCTAGGTCCTTTGTTTGCTTGCGTAATAATGAGGTAATTGAGGTTAGTAGCATAAGTATACTTATTCTTAGTAGCGGCACCTAGTATATCCTAGATACCATTAAGAATATTACTATAAGCTAGAAGAGCGCCCTAATATAAAATAACATTGCTATTATTAAGAATATATATACTAAATTTATTTTAGAGGCGCTCCTCTATAAGGCTAGCTTTTAGTATAGTAGTTATAACTTTACTTTATAGCATAGGAAGCCTAGTAAATCTACTTATATTAAGTAGCTTATTTATAAAAGCAACTTAGTATTCTTTCAATATACCTCTATTTCTGCCTACTCGCTTTATCCTAAGATTCCCATGAGCTCTGCTAGTATTATAGCTCTATCCAACAATAAAAGGCCTGCGTAGCTATAATATAACTGCGCGGCTAAAAGAACTAATAATACTCACACTTAGTATCTTCGCTTCAGACACCTAGGTCAGGCCGCTCTTAAGCGCCTAGTCTATAACATTAGGGGGGTGTAAATTATAGCCCTCTTATATATCTAACGTAAATACTACGCTTAAGCATATACTACTCAGGTTATCTTATGTAGCCTATTAGGAAGCAAAGCCCCCCAGCCCTACCACAGAATAACATAGGATCTATTGAACTATTAGAAGCTTAGCGGACTATATACCTAAATAGTCTTAATTAAGAATAAATATAGCAGAAAGCTCTTTAGGACCCTTTTAGTTTCTAAGGAGCATAACGAGGTATTCAATGCACCCTTTATATTTAAACATTAGGTATAAAGATAAAGAGGCCTAAACATCTATAAGACTTATTATAATATTACACATAATATATACTTTAATAAGATGAAAATCTACTCTCCAGATAATAAAGTATACGCCCTAGATATCTAGCGCGCTTAGGAAATCGTTAATAAGGCTGAATTACTTATTAAATTAGCTAATGCGGTCCTTAAGACCTTGTGGGTGCTTAATAAAGCTACTAGTAACCTTATAATAAATAATACTCCTAGAGAGCTATTTATGCTCTCTATACTAGCTGCTTCCCTCTATTTAGAAGCGCTTTATACTACTGCTATAATAAAGCCCTAAGGCTTGCTAGCTAATATATAGAGCGAGTTGCTAATACCTAAATAATCTCCTGAACCTAATAGTATACTAGGGATAGAATTAGGATTTGGGATAATATTATCTCCCTCCCCTACTGTGACCACGGGTATGCTTAAAGCAGCCTAGCTACCTGTTTTGAACGCTTGGGAACTAGCTACGTAAGCGCCTAGTAAGTCTAGCTTAATAAATACTGAAAGAGCTTCCCCCTTAATAGCTGAAATAATACTTACCTATTATCCCTACTAGTAATAAGACTATAGGCCTCCTACCTAATAGAGTACTTAAGAGAGACGTCTAAGAGTCGTTATAACTATATATCTAGATAATAGCTTAGTAGATAATAACTACTAGTAAGCCTTTCTTATAACCTTTCTACCTAATTAATAGGAAGCTATTGCTAAAAGCACTCTTAGCTATAAGAGTCTCTACTTCACGGTTTCTGCACGCCTCCAGAATAACTTAGAGACGCAGCCCAGCGCTAAGTAGAAGACTACATACTTTGTAGAGGACCTCACGAAACCTCTAAATAACTACTTTGAGGTTAGTAAGCTTAAAGAGCTACTATAAGGTATATTCTAAGCTGCTATAAAGAAGGAGATCTCTAAACTCACTATAATAGAGACCTAGCATATTATTAACTAGACTAAGGCATACTTAACTCCTCTACCTCTAAAATAGGTATACTTCTATAAATTCTATAGTAATTACCTCAACTCCTATAAAGCGCATATCTATATAAGAGGAGACATACAAGATAACTTCTCTCTTAGTTCTACTTATACTACTACGCTCGCGGCGTGAAGCTTGCGCGTAGTAATAGTAATTATAGACTAGTTTAACTATGAAACCCTGTAATATAACGTTATAAATACCTTTGTAAACGCGGATATCAACCTAAAGAAAGAGCCAGTTACCTACTACCTCCCAGATAGCTTCAAATAGCGCGGGAAGCTCATCAAGCTCAACAAGGCCCTATATAGCCTTAAGGACATACTCCTCCTGTAGTAAACGAGTTTTCTTCAACCCTGCATAAGCTTAGGCTCTCTCTATATAAGGAAGAGCTTTGCCTATTTTGAAATAAGTATTACAGAGTCCTTATCCTATTCCATATTAACGACTTCTTTTCTTTTTTTTACCGCAACTATAAGAAATAAGCTTAAGAGCTTATTAAAGCTATTAAGAAGTTATATGAAATTTATAAACTAGGCCCTATTAAATAGGATCTCAGGCTGCCCGTTATGGGCGACTAAGTAGCTAAGAGGATTTATCTAGTTTATAATTAGTATATCTATACTAATACTAAGCGTTATAACCTCTATAGTAGTATTTACCCCGCTATCCGCTACGTTTTGCTAAACTTACTAAAAACAAAGGCGAGGCTATATTTGCGCAAGTTAAGGAGTACTAGTCGCTCATTAGAAGTATTCTTTATACTGCAATAATAGTATAACTAGATATAGCCTCTACTATAGCCTAACTTTCCCACTTCCTCACAAATCTAAGTGCGCAGCACTTTGCCGCAGCGAGATAGTGTATCTATTACCTCTATACTACCCGCTACCTCACAATATACTATATCAGCTCTAGGGGTAATAAACAAGAGACTCTACTACTTATTGCTAGCAATACCTCTTTTACTAATAATAATAAAACTCGCAAGTCCTCCCAGGGCTTTGCAATAATGCTCTTTAGAGGCGTAATTTAATAGAAAGCAGCCCACTAAGTAACTATAACGACATTCACAATAGGAGCAGAGCTCCGAAGCCTTGAATATACCGCCAAAGAAACCATAGTACTTCAGAAGCTATGCTATAATATTGCTCTAGAGCTTGGGGACGTTTAGAAGGTCTATTATAATAATTAGCAAACTATTTGACTAGTAGTTAAAGAGGGAGAAAGAATATTAATCCATCTGCAGTATATTAATATCTAAAATATATAGCTTCACTAAGATCATACAAAGGGTACCTTTGAGGTACTATATATATCTATAGACTAAATACTAGTAAATACACTTATTAAGAACCTCTCTTAAGTAAATTTAAACACTTCTAAGCGCTACTAAACCTATTAAATACTTAATATATAATTACTTAAATAGAAAAGAAGATTTAAAGGGCGGAGATAAGCTCTATTTAGCCTAAAGGCTAGCAGATATTATCTATAGGGCTATAGTCCCCTCCACAAAGCAATTCTCATAGGCACGCCAGCCTACTACCACACCTCCTAAAACACTAAAAGCAAAGGGTATTTATACCTATAGGCGCGGTTTTAATAATAGGAGCTCTCCTCTATACAAATAGCTGTAATGAGGCGGTTAATCAAGGGCTTAGCGGCGCCAGCAAGCATATTAAATAGAGCTAAAAAGCTTACTAAATAAGCATACGCGCTAGTAATAGTACTACTAGACAGCATAATAGAGACCTACTAAGAAGAGCTACTAAAAAGCAACTCTCTAATAATAGGCTCAGGTTATATACAGCTATTAGTAGGCGTTACGGGAGCCTCAGAGTGCTACAAAGAGCTAGCTAAAGCTAAATCTCTAATAGCGCCCTCCAGGCGTATAATAATAACCTCCTTACTCTTCTCATTCTCTTTTTATTCTACTCCCTCTACTCTACTTACCTCATTTTCCTCCTTCTCTTTCTCCTTCTCTAGGATAATATAAAGAGTATAGCAATAAAAAGTAAGCCTCTAAATAGTATTCTTAGCTCTACTCTAAATACCTAGATATACTCCCGCTCCTACTATATATACTTATAACTTAGTTATTCCAATTTAATAATTTATAATATATCTAATAGGGCTTAATAGTAGTAATAAGTAGGAGCTTTTGGCCTTAGCTATATAGGTAATAGTAGTAGCACTTATAGGTACTATAGAAGTAGTAACTAAAGCTCTTACCTATAAATAGCAACTAACTATGGCTGTAGTAGGGAGGATCTATAAGGTCCCTAGCTCCCTCTAGAATAGAGGAGGTAGTATAGAGCCTCTTAGTTAACCTAGGCGTCTTTATAGCCCTAGTAGTAGTCTTCTAATAAGGTATTCAAGGGGTCTTAGTATGCTGCTGCCTCTTTTTCTATAGGCTAGTAAGCTCCTTAACTACTAATAATAATATTATTAGTAATATTTAAGATAATAGGGTAAGTAGTAACTTACCCTCCTCCTCCTCCTCCTCCTCGTCTACCTGCTGCTGCTGCTCTGCATTAGCAGCAAGCTATGCGTTAAGCGCGGCTTGCTGCTTAGCAATAGCGGCCAGCTGCTCTTTCTCCGCCTTATTAGTAGCTCTAGTCGCCTACGCCTTAGTAATGCGGGCGTGGAGCTCCTCCTCTATCTTATTACGCTTGGGGGCTATTTTAATAATATTGTAATAATATATTAATAGTACTATAATAAGGGATAAATATATATAATAACTAATAAAGCGCGCGATGAATTTTTAAGTGCGCGAAAAATTAACTCATAGTTATATATATAATGTTCTAAGTAGAAAAAGAGGGAAAATCCACAGGCTGCGCGCGACAAAGGAATATTTATACTTACGCCTAAGGCCGCCTTTTTTAGGCAGTTAAGCTAGTCTCTATAGTATTTAACTATTATTTATAATAGTTAGCTACTGTCCTATTACTTTTATATACCTATATTATTATTAGCTAAGTTACATAATAGTAGCTATAATTGCTATAAATATTATAAGGAATATTAAGGGGTTATTTATATTTATTTTATGCCTTTAGGGCCGTTTTGAATATAGCTATTTTGTTTTTATATGTATTTAAAAATAGGTGCAGCCGCGCGCGGTGCGTCGTGAGAATATAATAGCATCCGCAGGTACAGCTGGAGGGTGTGTTGCAATGCGGCACCATAGTACTAGCAGCCCTGCGTGGCTGTGGTGGCTTGCAGTGTGGCTATACACTTATGTAAGCCACGCTGCTGCCTATTTCTACTGCGCTTCGCGCGCAACTATCTCTAAATAAGACAGTTGCCTTCTATAACTCGCCCTAACCCCTTCCTACAGGCTCGTAATAAATAGTAAGGGTATCTATAACCTAGCGTGAGGCCTAGTACTTCTAGAGATCCTCTAGTACTTTTTATACAGTATCAGCCTGCTACTAGAGGTCTAGAAATTGAGGTAAATTATTATAAATTTAGAAGTAAGTACTAAAAATAAGTAATATAGGTATTAAGCGATATAGCTTAGTAGTATTATTAATAGCTTTAATTACTATTTAGAAAGATTTATAATCTATATTAGGTAGGTCTTCATAATTATAGTATATATGTTTTATAGTATAGTATATCATTATTTAATCTTACTAATAGAGTTATAAGCTTAAATTAATATTTTAGTAGTAGTTATTAAAAGTAATTAAAAGCTACTTTACTACTCTAATAAAGCGAACTTAGTACTAGTATTAGTAACAGTCATATCTAGTACGCTGAGATAAATATAGATCTCATATTACGTAAAAGCCTTAAGGGTTATAGTTATAGATAACTTCTTTAGGAATTTCGCCATATTAAAGGAAGTTGCGGCGTTAATAATATAGAGTACTAGTCGTCCTTTGACGTAGATAACGTTAATAACTACTGCATAGTTCAAGCTGTAGTTATTCTTACCTTTGAATCTAAATTAATTTAGCGCTCCTATGTTTAGTCAGCAATACTTATAAAACTTTATTGATATTGAAGCAAGTATAGCTTAACCTAGGAACTAGCTTGCTAGAGTGCTTCATGAAGTTAGTAGACTAATAGGTAGCTAAAACGTTAATAGAGTTACTATAACTTAGTTTCCATAAGGTTATTATAAGCTAGAACTTTCTCTATATCTAATAATAGCTATAAGTAATCCTATTTGTATATAATAGGTATAATAAAGTTACACTTTTATAAGTAGTTTTAGAGATTCTTAAATTATATGCTTAATTTATCTATATCTACTGGGTAGAGTAAGAAAGGGGTATTTATAAATATAATATAGAAGACTATATCTCTAAATAGCGTGGGAATAGTTATAGTTCCTATTACTTTAATAGCCCCTCCTAGCCTAACCCTTATACTTGCTCTTTTTGCTATTTTATAGTTAATTATGATATTACGTATAATCCTTCTAAGTGCTATAAATTAGCTATAGCTAGCTATTAAAGATTCTGCTGCTTCTACATTAGGGATTATCTCTTAGAATGTTTCTGATGAGTATCTTCTCTTAAGTATAAAGAGTTTAATAGATATAGGCTTAGCTAATTCCTTAAAGAAGTCTAAGTGTGTAATAGCGTAGGAGGCTACTTAATTAAGTAGTAACCTTATAATAGTCTTTTTATCTATAATAGTACCTAGATTAGTTAGCTAACTACTGCTTAGGTTTGTGAATTAGGTGAAATATATATTATACTATTTATCTTTAGAGCTGCTATCGCCCTGACAGTTCTTGCTCTTACTCAGCGATTAGAAATATATCTCGATTTCCTTATTTTTATTATTATTTGTCATTAAATTATTAGTTACTCCTTCTATAGCTCTCTTATAGTAGGCTAGGAACTATTAGTAGGCTGCTTTTAACTTATTGAGGGCCTATTAGTTATTTTTCTATTATAAGTATACATTATGTCTCTCTTTTTATATATAGTTGCTTAAATAGTATCTAAGATCTTTATAAATATATTATTCCATTTTCTTAGGGCTTTACTATAACTATTGACTATTTTTATTATCTCTTAATAAGTTAGACCTTCTGAATCTTTTATTTTACTTCTTACTACTATATTTATAGTCTATTTAGTATTAGTTATCGTAATATTGAGCCTATAGTAGTAGTTAACTATTTATAAATGTTAGCATAGGAAATGTCTTCTTATAAAATAATAAGTTGAACAAAGAGATAGAATAGGTACAAGGATATTAGAAAGGAAAAATAGGTAGTTAAACCATATAAATCCTAAATAAATAACTTGATATTTAGATAGAGAAAGGAATGTAGATATGAATAAGTGTATATTTTGTATGTCGATACTAATGTCTAAAAGGCTAAAAAGCTGGGGGAAGAAGTAGGCATATATATCTAGCCTTTTCCCGCAGGACTTCGCATTCGCAATATGCTTCGCATTCGCTTTCGGCGCTAAGATATGCTTAGTTACGCTAGCGCACGCTAGAGCGCGCTAGGGCGTATGCGCTTAAGCAGCCTAAGCGTAAGTTTTGCGCTTGAGCAGCCTGAGTGTGCATAATGCACCTATGCGCAGTTTTACGCCCTGGTCTCATGCATCTAAGCGTAGGTTTACGCTAATGCATCCATGCGTGGTTTCAAGCTACTGCATAGCTGCATGGGCTAATGCGATGCATCTTTTGCATAGTTGCAAGCTACTGCATAGCTGTATGCGCTAATGCGATGCATCTTTGATTTTAAGCTACTATATAGCTGCATGCGCTAATGCGTAATAAAACCTTAAATATAATACGTATTAAAGTACGTTATTTCTAGGTTATATTTAGATTGGTTTTATTCCACCTATAGAGTAGTAAACAATATACTATTGGATGCGAAATCGAATGGAGAATTCAAATATGTACTTTATATTATTATATCTTATATAGGCATAGAGGTATCTTACTTCAAAGGTATAGGAGTAAAAGATATTACTTTTACTCTATTTCCTATAATAAATATAATTATATTACTAATAGTAACTTTAAGTTATTTATATAGGCCTTTGAGGATGTTTAATAGATTTATAGTAGCCTATTTATACTCCTTAATCCCTTAGCAGCCTTAAAGAAGTTAATTATATAACATTTTATTGCTTTAATAGGCTTTCTTAAGCGCTAGCTAAGTTGCTGTAAGAGTATATTTAAAGCCTCTAGTTGTAATTTTGAGGAGTAGTTAGGTATAATAGATTTAAGTATAATATTATTGTATATTAGAAGATAAGCTTAAGTAAACTCTTTAGTCTTAAATTATCCCTTAAGCCTATTAATACTTTAAGTGTTATTAAAACAACGGTAAATATAGTAAATACTTTTATAGTAGTATCTTAGTACTTTTGTTTAAGAATTATGAGAAATGCCGCTAGTATTTAGTCCTTTATAATACCTATTCTCTCATAAGTATCTTAAAGAATCTATAGTCTTAGCTTGAAAATATCTATATCTTCGCTACTATATTTTATTTCATTAATATATATTTTAGCTAGGTCTATAAGTTAGTGTACTAATAGGTAGGTATTAGTATCTTACTCTTATCTATTTACTTTAACTTCAGTGTTTTAAGTAGGAGTATTAGTATTAATACACCTTATAGTGTCAATAGAGTTGATATTACTAATACAGTTAACAGGTGTCTATAGCTCTTAGTAGTTCTCATAAGGTTCTTCTATAGTTAGATACATTCATAGGGCTAGGCTAGTAGAAGGTATTAAAACTACTATTAGCATCCTATTATTCTACTAGCATCCCAATATTCTACCCCTAAAGTTAGTAATATCCTTAATGAACTCTTTTCTATTCTAGTTTTTCGCAAACGTGTAGTTATATCTTAATTATTTATATACTTCTATAGCTATCTAAAAGTAGAAGTTATTTGAGGTAAATACCTCCAGTACTAGCTTTTTAGAAAAACCTAATAAATAGATCTATAAAGTCCTCTAGAAACTCTATTTATAGAGCCTTACTAAAAGGGGAGTTATATTTATAGTTTTTAATATAGAATAGTATCTTTGTATTTACTTCGTTCTTAGTAGTAGTATTATTAGATTTGAGATCCTAGCTCTAATCTTCCTTATTTACTAGTCCTTTTAACTTTATTAGTATTAGGGGCTCTATAATATATTTAAGTAGTTATTAACTTAGTAGTATTAGCAATATTAATATTACTAAAGATCTCTTAAAAGCCCTTATTTATAGCTATTCAAGTAGTAGTATTATTAGTATTGAGAGCTCTAGAGTTACTATTATATATATATAAATGCTACGGGCTATGCCCCATTGCTACAGGCTACGCCACGGTCGCATCAGTGCAGTAGCGAACACATCCCGTACTTAAGTGCAGCCAAGCAACAAGTGCATGACTTATTGTTACGTACCTTTTGCGCTGTTATGGCTGAATTGGTGGTACTGCTCCGCATGCACGTACTGAAGGCTGAGATGCTATTGGCTGCAGCACTACGCCCCTGTAGGGCCCGCCCTTCACAATAAATCAGGTATGATCTTTTATTTAAAGGATTAATAGTATAGTCTTATACTATTTCTTCTACTAATTCTATCGCTAGCTCTTCTCATCCTTAGTAATAAGTACTAAGGGTGTTTAAGATAGTAATAATAATAGTAGTAAGTAATTCTTATATAAAGTAGAAGCTTATAATATATGTAAGTTAATACTATTCTGTTATTATTTATTATCTCTACTAGTTAGGTATTATATTATATATTTAATAATATACTATTTGAGGCTTAAGCTATCTTACTTACCTAACTTATACCTTAGGGTTAAATTAATATATTCTTCTTCTCATGGTATGAGGATCTTAAAAAAGTTAATCATTACAAGTTAATTATTAAGGTATTAGTAGATCCCTTGTATAGTTATCTTTCTACTTAAGGGTCTTGATATGTTGTAGTAATGTTAATAAGGTTAGATAATAAATATAAGGGTTAAATTAAGTACTCTTGAAGAAATTAGCTTATATACTTATACTACTAGTAGTATATATATTAATATAAGTAGTATAAAAGAGCTCTTCTAGTAATAATTAGCAAATTAACTAATAATTAAGATAGAGAGCTCTCATCTCTTTAAGTAGTGACCTTGCTGATCTGCAGTCCGTAATATAGCTAAAGTACTATAATAGTAAAGTTAACTACTAATTAGTGTTAGTTTCATATGAGCAGAGTAGCAAATACGTATAGCTCTAATATATATTTTGCGTAGTAAAGCTATTTTAAAGTACGTATATATAGAAAAAAGCTATAAATAGCTATGTGAGTGGGAGTGTTATGCTATATTAGGCCTGCGAACATAGTTACGTAACGTATATATATATAATACTATATTTAGTAGAGGCCTAATTCTGCTACTCTGTGAGTTATGGTGTTATTGCAATAGTAAATATAGATAAAGTAGAAAAGCGTTATATATAATATAATGGCTTATTAGATATATTATAGCTAGGGCTATATTAAGCTATACCTAAGGGAGTAGGAGAAACAACTTCTTATAAATAAGAGTTAAGAGGTATAGCATTCCTAGATATGTTATTATTATTCTCTATAACCTATTAATATATAGTAAGGAGTAGAGTAAGAATTAGGGAGGTACTATAGAGATATAAGTTTAAGCTATTAGCTTAATAAATATTGAGAAGGCTTTAGACCTAGTACTAAGAGAGAATTAATAATATCAAATATTAGTTTAAGTCCTAGAGGAGTTCTCTAGCTTATTTAACTCTAATAAAGCTCATTTACTTTCTCCAAGCTTACTTGGAGTAGATTACTAAATTAACTTCATCTCTACTCTAAATATAAAGAAACTACTACTTCTCTAGGGACTCCTTTATAATATATTATAAGAGAAACTACTAATACTAAAGAATACCCTGTCAAGTTCATTAGGTAAGGAGTTTATTTAAGCTAGTAGCTTATTAGCTAGAGCTCTAGTACTATATATAAGAAAGCCTAGTAGTAGTACTTATTTCTATATTAATTATAAACTACTTTATACTATTATTAAATAGAATGAATATTCCTTCTTCGTCATCTTCAAAATATCATATTAAATTAGTATTGCTGAAGAGTATATTAATTCTAATATAGTATCTACTTTCTATAAGCTACGAATATAGGGTAGTATTAAGAGAGAATAGTATTTATATAGTATACCTTATATAAGTATGTAATATATTTCTTTAGTTTAATTAGTACCTTTATTAACTCTCAATGGGATATTAATAGTATATTATGAGACTTCTTAAATACATTTATTATTACTTATATAAATAATATATTAATCTACTTTAATAGAATAAAGAAGAGTTATAAGAAGAAGGTTGAAGAGGTCCTTTAGAGGCTAGTAATAGCGAGACTTAATCTTTAACCTATAAAGTATCAGTTCTTAATTAAGAAGATTAGGTACATAGGGTTTATTATAATAATAAAGAAGAGGCTCTCTTATAATCCTAAGAAGCTCTAATTAATTACTAATTAGTTACCCCTTATTATAGGTAGAGGGGTATAGAGTTTCTTAAAGTTTACTAATTACTATATAATATACTTATACCTCAATATAAGTAGATTATTAAGCTATTTATATAGGTTATTAAAACGAACATAGTATTCTATTAGGAGAGAAATTAGGACTACGTATGTAAAACGCTTAAAGAGCTATTTAGTATTTGGGTAAGTCTCTATTAGTTTAACCTAAATAATAAATCTATTATTAAGACTAATTACTTAGGATTAATTCTTAGAGAAGTACTCTCCTAAGTTAACCTAGAGGGCACTTAGTACTTAGTAGTATTCTACTTAAGAAAGCTATTACTAGTAGAGTATAACTACTTTACTTATAATAAAAACTCCTATTCGGTTTATTCTATGTTTATATATAAAGAGCTAAGCTATATAATATCTCTACTTTTAAAATATTAACTAACTACTAGAAGCTTACATACTTTATAAAGAAGTAATATCTTATAGAGCACTAAAGTTCATAAAGAAAGAAGTTATTTTAATATAATTTCTATATTAAATACTACTTAAATAAGAAAGTAGTAGCTCGTAGTATCTTTTTAGAATATATGTAGAACGCTCGCTAGGAGTAAAATAATAAGTAAAAATAAGAGAGAGTTCTAAAGTTAATATCTAATTATATTTAACTCTATAAGAACCCTATAAGAACCCGATAATTAGCCCCCTAGTGAGACGAAACTAAATAGGCTACTTAAATATTCTAGATATTATACTTTTTAATAGGGACCTAACACTATAAGTACTATATACCATAGGCTACGACTAGTTAGAACTATCCAGGCTTCTGCCCAGATTCACCGCACTTAGGGCCCACCTAGGAAATACCTACAAACCTAGCATAACCTTACTAAAGTAGAAACCTATCCCTTTTTCCTCTTTAGCTTTGAACAAATGGTATTATACTACCTCTTACTATACGGACTTAGGTCTAGCTTAATATATATTCAAAGCTTACTACTATAATAATACGAAATAGGTTAAGCGCTACTGCCTACTACTTATTAAAATAGTTAATAACGTAATAGCTAATACCTAAGGTAAGCTATTATATACTAACTCAGTAATAGTATTATAGTACTTCTAGTAATAAGTAAAGAAGTTATAGAGGATTAAATAGTAATTAGCTATACTACCCTAGATAATTATTACTAGTAGACTACTCAGAATACTTAGTATAATAACTTAGAAGCTACTACTCCTACTCTTAAAGTTCTTAACTAAATAGAGAGAGAATACTTTATAAGTATAATAGATACAATATATTATTATAATGAATTAGGACTTCTACTCTATAGATATAGAGGCATAATATATTATTAACTTATATCTAGATACTACCTCCTTCTCAGTAATCTCTACATTCTATATAGTAAGTAAGAAAAGACGAATACATAATCCTACGAACTTTATCGCTCACCTTAATTAAACCTAGAAGAACTATAATTTATAACCCTAAGTAGTAACCTAACTATAGACCCTCTAGTAGAGAGAGATAAAATCTCTCTTAGCCTTCTTCTTAAGATTTAAGTAGACTCTAGTAGATATAGGTAGTAGTAGCTGGCTTAATTAGGTCTAGATATTACTCTTAGAGGCTACTCTTACTCCTAAACTAAACAACTAATTAATTACTACTAATCCACCTACTAATTATAGTAAGTAGCTCTTGAAGGTTTAGAAAATTATTTAGAATATTAAATATTAAACAGCTCTTAGTTATCTCTAAATAATCCCTTAGAAATTAGTAGCTAAAAATACTAATAGAGATATCTATATAACCAGAGTAGTATATATCTCCAAAATAAAAGAGAAATAATATCCCTAATGAGACTTAGAGTTATTCTCTAATACCCCCCTAGTTTATCCCTAGTAGTAGAAAAACGGCTACTCTAAGAATACTTATCCCTATTATATTTATAGACTTAAGAGACAATTTATGTAGTACTACTCTATGAAAAATAAATAGCTACTAAAGGTTACTAAAGTTAGAACCCTTAAGGTTAAGCTTACTAGCTAAGAGGAAGAGGAGGACTACTAAGTAGAGATATACTTCTCTAAAGATAATAAAGAGTTAAAAAAAACCAACTCTACAGTAAAATTAAGCTCTAGAGCTTATTAAGAAGGAGATATTAAGTTAGAAATAATATAATATAGAGTAGCTAGTAGATAATAGATTTATTATTATATGAGTTAGAGTTAATAAAAGATGTTTAATTTATATTTTAGTTAATTCTAGTAGTAATATTCTTATAGCACTTGATTAGTCTCTAGCTTAATAACTCTACTTTCTATATATTAAGAAGAAGTAGTAGCTTATAAAGAGATATACTCTTAGTAGCTTATTACTAAGTAATACCTTAGGTATAATAGCTTTTAACTTAGAGATTAATAGCTATATTTAGTATATATTTATATATATACTTAAAAGCCTTAACCTAGAGATCCTCTTAAACTAGCTATAAATAGAGTAAAATAAGATTATATATAATATAATAGCTTATTAGATATATTATAGCTAGGGCTATATTAAGCTATATCTAAAAAGGTAGGAGGATCTACTCCTTACAAAGAAAATAAGAGCTGTAAGATTCCTAGATATATTACTGTTTTCTATAATTTATTAATGTTTAATAAGGAGGCGGAGTAAGTACTAGAGAGGCGCTATAGAGGCGTAGATTTTAGTAGTTAGCTTAGTAGATATTAAGAAGACTCTAGGCCTAAAGCTAAAAAAGGATTAGTAGTATAGAGTACTAGCCTAGATCATAGATAACTTCCCTAGCTTATTTAACCCTAATAAGGCTTATTTACTTCCCCCTAGCTAGCTTAGGGCAGACTACTATATTAATTTTATTTCTACTCTAAACAGGAGGGAATTACTACTTTCCTAGGAACCCCTTTATAATATATTATAAGAGGATGTACTAGTATTTAAGAAAAACCTATAAAATCTATTGAATAAGAGATATATTTAAGCTAATAGCCTATTAGTTTGAGCTTTAATACTATTTATGAGAAAGCCTAATAGTAGTACTTATTTCTATATTAACTATAGGGTACTGAATATTACTAGCTTTAAGCTTATTTTTATTAGCCTTTACGCCCACATTAGCCTAATAACTGCTAACCTAGGCAGCTAGGGGAGACTTACTTAAAACCCTATAGAAGTTATTAAAC
The DNA here is from genome assembly GCA_037178605.1 of Colletotrichum euphorbiae. NCBI lineage: Eukaryota > Fungi > Ascomycota > Sordariomycetes > Glomerellales > Glomerellaceae > Colletotrichum > Colletotrichum euphorbiae. The sequence continues at coordinate 142,793 of JAXCEF010000052.1, read as the reverse complement.
TAGAGGCTATATTACTCTATCTGAGGGACCTTAGCCGCCTAGCGTTTGAAAATAGCTAAATCCTATTACTTAACCTAAAGAGTAATCTCTTTTTATATAGTAATAATTTTACTTTCCTAATTAGTAAGAATATCTTTATACTTATATACTATAGCCTTCTTTTAGTTAATAGCTACGCCTCTAACTTAGGCTTAGAGCTTAGACACCTAAATAGTAATATCTTCCTTAGTGAGATAGTAGATCTTGAGGTATTAGTAATAAATAGTATTGGGTATTTAGTTATAAATTATAGTAATATTCTTAATATACTTGGAGTAAACCTTCTTCTCTTTAGTATATTGAGTTATTATAGTATTATAGAATTTTGTCTCTTTTTTCTTAAAGTTATAAATAGCGTCCTCTTTATTTATAGGAGGTATATTACTAGCTATGTGAGTGCTTAAGTAGGACCTAATAATAAGCCGGGCATCTAGAAGCTTAGGTTTCATAAAGGCGTTACTAAGCAATAGCTTATTAGTCTTACTTAGGTTAATATAACTCTATATTTTAATATAAGAAGCGCAAGCCTCAAGCTAGTTAATCTATAATATCTAATCCTTTAGACTATTAAGCTAGATCTTAGTAATAGCTTTATTAGCAGAGAGCTTAGATATATTAGGTATTATTATTATTTATTAAGGGCAGTAAATAATAGGTAGATAATTAATTAGGTTTATAAAGGTAGGTTTAAAGTAATTGAGGTATGCTTAAACGCGCTATTCTAGTAGTAATAGCTTTAATTCAATAATACTATATATAAGACTTTTAATTAATAGACTTTTTTGTGTTAATTAGATAAAAATTGCTATATCTATTAGATAACTTTACTAGTGTAAAGTTCTCTACTAAAATCTCTGCTAAATACAGGTACCTACAATCCGGCTCTATGTCGGGACGAATTTCGGGTCAAATCGGCATACGCCCAGTTCAATAAATACCGAGCAGGGGGGCGCCGAATACTGCTACTCAAACCAAAGACTAACTATAGACATAGAAGGTCCGGTTCACCCCCGCCCACCGTTACTTATCGAACTGGGCGTATGCCAATAGGCGTATGCCGATTTGACCCGAAATCCGTCCCAACCGGTATCCAGATTGTGGGTACCTGTATCTAGCATAGATTTTGGTGGAGACCTTTGTACCTCAGAACTGACGAAATACACATACCGATTTTCACCCAATTGACGCGTTAAAGTCCGACATTACTAGTTCTCTTAACGGTAACATCTAATGGAACAATAATCGGGAAACGCATCCAGGGATATGCTCGACCACCAACGAAAGCTTGTGAGTGCCGCGCCAATTAAGTCGCTACCCACGCCAACCCCAAGATGCAGAGGAAATCAACTAGGGGCTATCCTGCAAAGGGTTCCAAAGCATCCCCTGCACCCTTTTGCATTTTTAACTTTGGATAAAATATAGCACCGCTTTTTAAGCTCAAGCAATAGCCTTTCGCTAAGGCTTCTAATTAGCTAGAACTAGTTAGCTTATACTTATCAAGTAAGTATATAATACTTAAAGCCTATTATATATAAATAAATCTATATTAAATAAGTTATATTTCAAGATATTTAATATAAAGTATATAGGCTCAAGTTATATTTAAGTACTATAAGTTATAGATATACTTATATAGTATAGTAGTTAGGTATTTAGCTTCATATTAGAAGGACCTCTATATATCTAAGTTTAACTCCGTCTTATATACTATTTATTTATATATAGATATAGTAGTATAGTTTTAAGTTTAAGAATACAAAGAACTTTTGTTTATATAGAGGGTTCTATAGCTAGATTAGTTCTTAGCACATCCCAATTAGTTATAGCGCAGTATACTGCCCCGCTTTGATCGCTCTTTTAGCCGCTCTTTTAGCAAATGCAAAAGCACTGTTCTTTTTAGGCAAAAGCAGCATTTTTTGGAACCCTGGCCAGCATATGCCCTGGACAAACATGCAACCAGGCAATGATTGCAACCTCGCATCCACTACCAACGATGCGCACCAGTGATTGAAGCCCTCCAGTCGTCCCGGTGGATCGCTAACCATCACGAGCTGAGCTACACTCCACATACCCCGTGGGCAGCGCTGCCGCCGCTGGCTTGCCATTAAAAGGTTTGTTGGTATATAAGCGGTTTGGCCTGCCCTAATGATTTTGGAGGAGGTCACTGGTCTTGATGCTTGCAAGAGACTGTCGAATCTTTCTTCGGGTTTACCTTGATCTGAGGCTCGCCCAACATCGTCAGCATGTGGTTCAGCGCGCAAGCATGCCGGAGGCTGGCAGTCCTTGCCCTCGCCGTTCCGCCTTTTGGCACGGAGGCGCAGGCGGTCCCTCCTGTCAATCAGGAGAAGGGAGTTTCAGCATGGCCTTTTGATTTGAGCCAAGTCACCCTGAGCAGCGGCCGCTTCTTCGACAATCAGGCCCGCACTCTCAACTACATCAAGTGGGTTGATGTGGAACGTCTCCTATACAACTTCCGCAAGAACCATGGGCTCTCAACGAACAACGCACAGGCCAACGGTGGCTGGGACGCCCCTGACTTTCCCTTCCGCACGCATTTCCAAGGCCATTTCCTCAATGCTTGGGCATTTTGTTATGCCCAACTGCGTGATACTGAGTGCAAGGCCCGGGCGATATACTTCGCGGCTGAGCTCAAGAAATGCCAGGCGAACAACGGAGAAGTTGGATTCAATACCGGATACCTTTCCGGCTTTCCCGAGTCTGAGATCGACGCTGTTGAGAAGCGCACTTTGACCAACGGCAATGTGCCATACTACGCCATTCACAAGACCATGGCTGGGCTGCTTGACGTCTGGCGCCACATTGGCGATACCAATGCCCGTGACGTCCTTCTCGCCATGGCAGCGTGGGTCGACCTCCGCACGGGGAAGCTCACGTACACCCAGATGCAGACAATGATGGCCACTGAATTTGGCGGCATGAACGAGGTTATGGCCGACATCTTTCACCAGACAGGAGACCAACGATGGCTTACCGTCGCGCAACGTTTCGACCACGCCGCCATATTCGACCCCTTAGCCTCAAACCAAGATTCTCTCAACGGACTTCATGCAAACACACAAGTTCCTAAGTGGATTGGCGCTTCGCGCGAATACAAGGCCACTGGAACTAGTCGATACCAGGACATTGCTCGTAACGCGTGGAATATCACAGTCAGTGCCCACTCATACGCCATTGGTGGCAACAGTCAGGCCGAGCACTTCAGACTTCCCAACGCCATTGCAGGGTACCTCAATCAAGACACTTGCGAAGCTTGCAACACCTATAATATGCTCAAGCTGACGAGGGAGCTATGGCTTACGAACCCGAGCACCACCACATACTTCGATTTCTATGAGAGAGCGCTCTTGAACCATCTTCTGGGCCAACAGAATCCCGCGGATAGCCACGGGCATGTCACTTACTTCACCCCCCTCAACCCTGGTGGCCGCCGTGGAGTTGGTCCCGCATGGGGCGGCGGTACCTGGAGCACGGCGTACGACAGCTTCTGGTGTTGCCAAGGGACTGGTCTCGAGACGAACACTAAGCTCATGGATTCCATTTACTTTTACGACAACTCTGCTCTTTATGTAAACCTCTTCCTCCCGTCTGTGCTACGCTGGACACAGCGCGGAGTAACCGTCACGCAAACAACTGATTTCCCTCGGAGCGACAACACAACGCTCAAGATCTCTGGCTCTGGACAATGGACTCTTCGAGTTAGAGTTCCTTCGTGGGCCTCAGGAGCTCAGGTCACCGTCAACGGACAAGCAGTGACCACCACACCCGGAACATACGCTTCTGTCAACCGCAGTTGGGCCGATGGTGATACCGTCGTGATCAAGTTGCCAATGAAGCTGCAGGCTATTCCTGCCAATGACAACCCGAAAATCGCAGCATTGGCCTTTGGTCCTGTTATCTTGAGCGGCAATTACGGCAACGAGACTCTCTCGGCTGTTCCGGCCTTGGACTTGGCATCGGTGACGAGGAGCGGCACTACTGGCCTCGCCTTCACTGCGGCTGCAGGAGGGAAGACAGTGAACCTCGGTCCTTTCTATGATGCGCAAGGATTCAACTATAATGTCTACTGGTCTATAAGCGGCAAGTTGCCAGCTTAATCAAGGCGAAACATAATCTACGTAGTTGGGTTCCTGCCTTGAAGTGGATAATCATTAGTACCGTAGTAGTACTCGAGTAAGATTCCTCATTTGTATCCAGCTAATCAGTCTCACGTTCTGCAGACATGAGGTTTTCCTTAGTCTTTCATTCACTACAGGTTATAGAGAAGCAGAGTTCGTGCTAGATTTGCAGGTATTGCCCATCCCTCGCTGCCTTGACCCTAACACAGTGTGCACTTACCCTGAGATAACGATCATACGCGTCGGATCCGATCACAAATGGATGTTCGATTCCTTCGGCTTTGTGTTCGAGTAAATCGAAAGCATAGAGCGACCGGTCTTGCATTTGATGGTTTGCAATGAGTGTATCGACACCGGCCTCTTTCGCCAAGTCCGCGAAGCAAATGAAAGATGTGATTTGTGCTTCCTTGTCCCCGGACGAGCCACGAATATCGCCTCCGCCGTAAAGCCCTGCTGTATGCCAACACCGCCATCATAGATCTTAAGAATGGATGACACGCTACCAGGGGTGTGACCTGGTGTCACGTAGAAATTGGTTGTGACATTGCCGATGGTGAGTCCGTCTCCGTCTCTGATTGTCTTATCCTCCAGACGGCCATCGTTCACCCCCTCCAGAGTCTCCCAAGTAGGCGCGGAGGTGTAAACGGCAGGACTGTAGGTATCTTGTAGATAGCGCCCTCCGCCATAATGATCGAAATGTTCATGGGTGATTATGAGGTGCTTGATATTGTCTCCCAAAACCCAAATGCTTCAAGTCCCGGGAATGAGAATCTTCTCTGCTTCTTCGGCATTGTTCAAAGCGTCGAAAACGATGAGGCCGTCGCCTGTGTCGTAGGCCCATGCGGAAACGGCACTCTGGCCGACGAAGTAGAAACGGTCAAACACCTATCGAGGCTGAATAAACCCTGGCGTCTGAGCGGCATTGGATAATACCGGACAGACTTGCCCGAGAATGCATCGGTGACCATAGTGAGTAGCCAGGTCTGCTCCTGCTAGTGAGCGCGCTTCCTCTGGCCACTTTGTGACATTTTCCTTTTGCTCATTCGGAAAGGCAGTAATACTGAATAGTCCAGACAGATCGGCCTGGGCGCGACTGACTGCCTAAGTCAGGACATACAAATTCTGGAGATTCCTAGATCTCATTTTTGAGCTGAGAATTGCGCTCGAAGAAAGGGCAGAAGGGTAAAAGCGCCGTGATCAGTAATAAACTCATTGTTCAGTTCATTTTGGACTTCTAGTCCTATAGTTCCACGTCAGTCAGAATCCCTCAATTACGAGTTTCTCCTTCTGCGGGGAAACTTTAGATTTGCCAAGACAAATAAGATGAAGATCCTCTTCGAGGAAATGTGAGGTTACATGCAGTCCCAATGCAGCCATGTGGTGCCCAAGTTGGATGGTCCCCGATGACATTCGTAGGGGCCGTATTCACGTAGGATTAAAATCCGTGGTGCGGAAAAGTGGGATGCGTGGAGAGGATGAAGGGAACTGGCAGCCGGTATCGTTAAGCGGCAAAAGTTGGAAATGACAAACTCGGATAAAGATCCCCGATACAACAGAACAACCCTCGAGGATACCTTTGTCCGCCTAAATGCTTATGTTGCCTTCCTAGACTAATCGAGGCTCTATTGGGAGGTCTCAGTTTTCATTGTGTGGCTGTCCCAACTCATAATGAATCATATGTAGGCATTCAACTGAAGCCGAGGTTGAGATCTCCTGTCATGGAATTGTAATATGTAATACGACGCGGAGAATCACGGAGCTCATACTGAAGTCGAAGGTTGTCTTTACTAAAAACCATACTATTTGTTTCGCATCGAAGACAGCAATGCGTATTTTCTACATGTTCGCGGTATCATGCAATTAAGAGTCTACTAATGGGACACAAACATCTGCAAAAGTTCTCAAAACTTGCCCATCTTACGGATCCCACCACCGTACTATGCCTATGCCCTTGTCAGTGACATACGTTTAGATTATTATGACTCTCCTGTGATGAAGAACTCACCGATTCAGCCTCGGCGCCAATAGCCTTCATGCCGAGTTTCTGCGCAATCCGTGGAGCTTCAATCTTTCTCGCGTACAACTTCGCATCCTCGTCCTCAACATCGGTGGCAAGGATTGTGTTCTCGGGAAGCAATGGATTAAGCACGGCGGGCCTAGCGATACCAATGAGGTCGCAGCTGTTGCTCGACAGCGCAGCTTCCTTACCCTGACGTGTGCGGAAGCCTCCGGTAACCATTAGAGGAACATCAGGGAAATTGTTGCGGATTGCCTTGGCAAGCTCGAGGAAGAAGGCCTCGCGGGCCTTGGTGCGTTCGGATTTCTTGTCGTCGCTGACTCCAGTAGACATCTGTGCTTCAAGTCAGTCTCCCAGAAGTCACTCGATTCAGCCTGCTTACCAGAGGATCCTCGTAGGTCCCGCCGCTGATTTCGAGGAAGACAACGCCAGCTTCGGTAATAAGCTTCAACTGCTCAATGCAGCCCGCAAGCTCAGCCTGAGACTGGTGATTGACTGAGTTGAGCTTTATGCCGACGCAAAAGTTCTTTGGTATAACTTGGCGAATACCGAGGATAGTATTGATAATGATTTTGATACGGCTAGCGTACGAACCCCCGTACTCATCCGTGCGCTTTTTGATTTTTTAGATATAAATTGCGCAAGCAGGTAGCTGTGGGCGGCGTGAATCTCTATACTAGAAAATCCTGTATTAGAAGTAAGCTTTGCTGTCTGCGCGAAGCGGCGCATGACATCCTTGGTCTTAGCAACTGTCATCTCGCGCGGGGTGCCGAATAGCAAAGAGCTAATCAATGTGAGAGGAAACGGGTTCCTAGGTTCAAGGGTATCGCACTAGGAGCTAGCTTCTTCTCCCGAAACCCGCGGTTTCCTGCGCTGAAAGGTGACTGACGACCCGGGTGGTTGATTTGCATAACGGCAGGAGTGCCGTCCCTGGTGCATGCGGCGGCCCAAGACTTCTAGGTTGAGAGCATGTGTTCGTAGGAGATATTTTCATTGTAAAAGACGTCCCCAGGCTGACTAAGATATCTGTTATCAACTTCCACGTTGCCTTACCTGTCGTCAGTTTGACATCGCGGTCGAGTTCAACTGCGTAATACCTGTTATGACTAGTCCCTATCCGCCGTCACTCTATTGCGAGTAAGTAGCATTTATTGCCTCCACTGGCAACCCTTCTTTGTCGGCCTAGTTCTCAGCTATTGTGGCCTTGGTAAGACGGTCCGGGAGGGTAAGACCGCATTTGAGCGTCAATGGTTTGGCGATTGTTGAGTCTGACATACTGGCCCAGAGGTTTGTATGCTAATTTGTCAGTAGAAAGAGTGCTGTACTTGTAATTTTCGAAAAACGAATTGCTTTTGGAATACTTGCTCTTCTAATAACTTCAAGCCCAGATTAGGTTGTTTGGTATCCAGACCGAAAACTTATTCCTTATTAGACCATACTATGTATTGCTGTCATGCGGCCTCGGCTCTACAAGGGAATGGATCATGGAATCCTAGTAGAAATACTGAGCCTTGAATAATTAGAGGATAAAGACAGGCGAAGTCAATAATATGAATAGAGTGGAAGGCTGCCCTCGCCTGTCTTTGTTATCTGATTATTTAAGGCTCGGTGTTTGAAGAGTCTGCTCGTGAACTAACCGTTTCTTGAAACTCGTGCTGAGGCATCGCATGGCTTAGCCTTTGTTGGGATGGAGTGAGTTTATGTGGGTTATATGGAAGGATTATTCCGCCTGTTTGGTCCTGCGGAGAGGCGGACTTTAATATGGACAGGGAATATGGATCTTTACATTTAATCCAGCAACCAGGGAAAAACAAAAAAGGGGAAGGAAAGAGGAGAAAGGAATACAGAATTACCAGGACGGACGAACTGATCGGCATCTAGGTATGAATTTCAACATCCAGTTCCTTCTCCGTCCATGTTTCGGCCGACGGTACTTCGGATCGAACTCAATCAACCTTGTCTTCAAGACTTCAGGACGATAAGAATGCATTTTCCCCCGTGCAGTTTCGCTGCCACGTTTCGAGAACCGGGACCAATGACGCTCGAGGAGCATTCGATCATGCAGCTGGGAGAGTCTTCCTAGGTCCGAGAGTCCAATCTCAATTCGCTTTGTGGGGACGCTTGTCAGTAGGGGGCGAGAAGGTCTTCGTCACTTTTGCAATGGGACTGTAAACAATCGTCCTTCTGCCGGCTGCACATCAAAGTCTCGGGACGAACCGAAGCATCTCCACATACCGACTCGAAAGTGGACACACAGGACGCTTTCCTACTATCAGCCACGAAGTCAAGTCGTCCGTCTTGCTGGGAAGTTGGAGATATGTTTGAGAAACAAAAAGACATACCTTGAAATTGGAAAGAATCCCGGCTTCTCGCTACGTGGGCGCAAGAAACCAAGCAAATCAAAATTCATGTCACTTTATCCCGCACTCGCTTCTTTTGCTACTGCTATGACGGCAAATAGCCTTCGGTAAGCGATGAAAGACGTCTGAAGCCAGCTTGGCGAATGCGTGCAGCCTGCTTTCTTTGAGTGCCGATGACGGATCTGGCAGGATTACACATCTTTGCTAAAATAACCCCCTCGCAACCATCAAATTATGGCATTGAGCTCATTTTACGAAACGTTTCTGTGCGGTCTTATGGGAGCGTACCAGCCTTCAAGTCCACCCTCTAGTAGCTAGATGCTGTGATGCTGGCCTACGTGCATGCTCTTTAGACCGTTTATCTAACTTCCCCGACTTCCTCGGGCACCGTGCCCGTGATTGAACATAACGCCGGTTTCACCAACAATCGGGCCGTTGCGGGGCTTTAGCGGCTTCTAGAATCGAGACCCGGACATCTCTTCTCTCGGAGGGGCTGCTCCGTCGTCTTGCGCAGGGGCACGCAGACCCCTGTTCCTTCCCCTCCTCGGCAATCCAGAAGCAGCGTACGCCCGCGCCCGTGTGATCTCCAGCAAGCATTTACAGTGGTGGGAGAGAATGCAAAGAGGGATCCAAGGCACAAATGTCACTAAGTCCAGCCGGCGAAGCACCGAAGATGTTCGGGGAAGATGCTTGATCGGGCAGCTGAAGCGTCTTGGGAGTAATCTAAGACGACAAGACTGGGGTGTATAGATGGGGCAGAGAAGCCAATGATAGACCGAATATCAGGTACAGAAAACAAGCTTAAATTATCAATACACTCTCAAGCATTAAGTGCCACATGTTCTTTCTTGTCTTCCCCACAGTATTGCAGCCATCGCCAGCCCAGGATCACCCAATTCTGTTCGACCTCATGGCCTCTTTCCTGGCTTATCCCATCTAGTGCTGCTGGACTGCAGTAATTTTCCGCCCTACCGTCTACGAAGAGATTACTTCATCCCCTCATAGCAATAGTATATATTAAACGATTAGTTGATTTACTTTAGTTGACTGCCCCTGAGTAGCTGCTTCCTCTTATAAGGTAGGCCCCAAAGTACTGTAGTCCAGCAGCACCGGATGTGATAACAATTCATTGAGGATCTGTGATGCGACGATAGCCCTTGGGCAGGCGGACGACCTCGCTGCCATCTTCCCCAAGCAGTCGGGGTCCGTTTCTGATGGCTCCTCAGTGGGAGGAGCCAAGGATGCAATCGGGAGAGAATCCCAAACTGAGCTTCTACTGTCGCCAAGCATTCCTCGCTCGAAAGGTCCATTTCTCATGGCTCATTAGTGGTTCAACCTGTGTCGCGTGCTATTCGACACTAATCTTCAAATCCAAGGGGGGGGGCGTTGTAATTTTGACTGAAGCACTCACTAGGCTTCCCCGCGGTTTGACCCACGACGTTCTTCAGCAAACCAGAATAGTTCTTCAACCGTCTACCAAAAGAAAAAGAGATTCCATCAATTCCTTGTGGGAGATGGACATGGAATCTGCCTGTTGACCAGCGACCCGGTTCAGGAGCATGATCGCTGGGAAAATCCTGGTCAGCTTTCAAGATCAGATGAACGGCCCCGTGATTATGTCGCATAAGGTTCACAAATGAGAACTAACATCACGTTTTCACCCGCAGCTCCAAGACGACTATCCTCATCTTGATGGGTGCCGTTTGGAAAAGGGCCGTTTCTTGCTCCGTGTATTTTACCATCGTTGTTGATTGTAGAGTGTGGGTTAATCGAAGAGATAACACCATCAAGAATCGTGGTTGTGCCGGACAGCCTCGGCCCTCCCTGCGTGGCATCGCGGCGGAGGAGCTGACAGGTCTGGCTAGACGATACAGGGGTCGTTGCGGATTGAGTGAGGCCTAAGCTTATCAAATGAAGTCAAGGTAATAACATGTGCTGCTGGAACGAACCACTTGGAGATGAACGCTTGGTCTGTCTGTAATAAGTATTGAAGATTCGACTCTTCCGAGCAAACATTCTCAGTTGATTGATGAGCTGCACTGAAGCAACCGGGTTGAACTTCTTTCACGCACCAAGCTGACGTTCCCTCGTTTCCTGCCACACCATATCATTCTCACCTCTCAGTACGTGGTCGTCAAAACCCACACGGGTTCATGAAGATCTTAGCTGACAAGTTTCAGAAATGGTCAACAAACTCATCGCGGCCCTAGCCGTCGGACTTCCAGTCATTCAAGCCGCTGTGCCCACCATTCCCGGCTTCACCCTGACCTGGTCTGATGACTTCGTCGGCTCTGCCAACAGCTTACCGAACACGGCCAACTGGATCATCGACACCGGCACCGGCTATCCCGGCGGGCCTGCCAACTGGGGCACCAACGAGATCCAGACTTACACAAGCAGCGTGAACAACCTTCGCCTCAATGGCAACGGTGTTCTTCAGATTACCGCTATCAAAAGTTCAGCTGGCCAGTGGACATCCTCACGCATCGAAACCCAGCGCGGCGACTTCATGGCTCGAGCTGGAGGCAGGATGCGAATTCAGGCTAGCCTGAGCCTGCCGGTCGTTGGCAGCAATGGCATTGGCTATTGGCCTGCTTTCTGGACTTTGGGCACCGCTTACCGCGGAAACTACTGGTGTGTTGTTGCCTAATTCCCTTTTGCAACAGCCGAGGGACGCTTTCTAACGATGGCTTAGGAACTGGCCTGCAACTGGTGAGTTTGATATCATGGAGAACGTCAACGGCATTGACCGCGTTTGGGGCGTATTGCACTGCGGCGTCAACCCGGGGGGGCCCTGCAGGGAAACAGACGGACTCGTGGGAAGTCGGCAGTGTCCCAACAGTCCCTTTCAGGGCAACTTCCACACCTACACTCTCGAAATCGACCGTACCGCAGAGCTCGAAGCTATTCGATGGTTCGTCGATGGAACGTTGTTCTGGCAGGTCGTCGAGACGGATCTACCTGCCGACGTCTGGGCTCAAGCTGTGCACTCACCGCACTTTATTTTGCTCAATCTTGCTATTGGTGGTGCTTTCCCTAACAACAACTACGGCAGCGCGACGCCGCTTGCGAACACTGTTTCGGGAGGCACCCTTCAGGCCGAGTACATTGCCGTGTACAACGCCTAAAGGATTCTGGGAGATTCAAACTCTCTGCGTCTTTGACTCTTTGGTTTTCGCTGGTCTGGCAACCTTCTCCCAACGTAAATGATTTGGAATTTTGGATTCTCCTGTGTACAGATGAACTCGACCTTGGATTGATACAACTACGATTGGTACGATGGAAGCACATTATGGGAATCATCAGGTTATTCACAATTGAACTGGCAATTGCTGTTTTATCGACTGTTTCCGCTGCCAAGATCAAGACACGTGCCAGAGTGCCTGTATAGATGAAATGTGCGTAGATATTTCAATAGTGGTTGAAACCGCAAACCTTGTATTTGGAGAATACTGCTAATACCATCAATGCCGGATATAGAGGAACAGAGGTGCGAATGGTTGTGAACCACGGAAGCGTTCGCAATGGCTTTCAGTTTCGGATCTGGTACAATTCTTGTTCTTGATATTGTGCCTAGCTACATGCGACTACACATGCATGAAGCCTATGTAGGAGTAGCAATAATCTCCCTTCACTGGCCGAATAAGCAGGTATTATCAGTCACTGACCGGCACTACTTTAATATCAACAGTGGTTCTAGACGTTCTAGGCTATCCAAAACGAACAGAATGAATACAACCCTTGACATTTCTTTATGTGGAATCATCGATGTCGTCCTAGATTTAAGCTTTCTATTCAGTGTTCCACTATAGTTTGAAATCACATATTGCTAAATCTAAATGCCGGGGTTCTTCGTGTGCTACGTTAATACCTATGGATGATATATATAAGATGGAAGGAGCTCTTATTTGTAATACACGCGAAGGAGCCCCAACTTCTACTCTCATATTAATTACCGCCGCTACTATTCACACCTTCGCCGCAAAATCACGATAGACTTCCGAGTTTTAGAACCCAATTATTACCAATCAGACTAGAGTAATTCTTTTCATTTACATAAGCGAACCGATTTCTTTTAGAAACAAGAAATAAAGAGCTGACATTACCTCGCACGGCAGCTTTAACGCCGATATATCAATCCAGCTCACTGTTAGCTAGGATAGTTCCTCAAGAGGACTCCGCACCCAAGACAACTTCAACTATAGTCTATCCCTCCCTCAACCCATAAGAACACTCGAGAAAAAGAACTCCTAGCTATCTAATAACGTTTTACGTCGGATTATAAAGATAACACGCTTATGAATTATTGTATTATTAAAATTAGAGCTTTAATTACACATATCTTTAAAAGTAAAAGCAGCCGACATGTTTCTAGAATCCTATTCAAAAGTAGTATAAATAAAGAAACTATCAACTTGGATGCTTAATAGCCTTCTTAGTAGTAAGCGTATATCCTAATAAAATATCTACAGCAAACTATATTTATAAGAAAGCTACTATAAAGTTATATAATTTAGAACTTTGTAGAAAATAATGCTTTCTTTTAGATAAAGAAACCCTATAAATAGGGCAATTTTATAGAAATGCTTCTCTCTAAGTAGATAATAATAAGTCGTAGTTTATTTTACAGCTATGCTATTACTATTTGCAGTGTTTATATATATAATTAGTAATAGTGAGTCTACAATGAATAAAATAGAGGGGCGACCGCGCGTCACCAGGTTGAAACCTAACTCAAGCTTGGGAGAATGAGGACACCTAAACCTTTCCTTCCCAAAGAACACTTCGCAAGTCTGGAGGCATAGATTCTTTATCATAATAGAATATCTGGATCTAGTATTAGGAGAGGTATCAGCAGTCTTTACTCTTTTTAAATAATAGCATACCCTATTAAAGTTCTACAAAGCGCTAATATTAATCCCGCATAGTATATAGTCTTAATTTAAGTACTTATTTACTTCTTTAACCTTATTCTATTAAGGAGGCTAAAAGTAGCTTCATATTGGGCTCAAACTAGTTAATGAGTAACAGCCTTAATATCTAATATATATACTTTACTAGCTGCTTCTTTTATCTTGTAGAAGAGTTACTTATATTATTTTATATTAATTCAACTTCTAACTTTTAGTAGGAAGATAGCCTTAATAAGCTTCTCTTACTCCTACCTAGTAAGGTTTAAATTACTTAATAACTACTTAAGATATATTTAATAAAAGGAGGATTTATTAAATGAAGTAAAAAAGATCTATCTTACTTTTACTAGTATTAATAATATCTTATATTACTAGCTATCTTTACTAGTTCTATATTTAAAAAATCATATCTAAAGATAGAAAAAATAAAATAACTTAGATTATTAGCAATAGTAATATTTTATAGTGATTAGTAAATAACTATAATATTAGTAGATTGGGTATTAAAAAAGAGAAGAAATAAATTATTATTGGCCTAAAAATACCAATTAAGATAATATTTACTCTTAGTGAGGTTATATTATCATAGCTTTTAGTATCTCCTAGGCAGTAGGCAGGTTACTCTATTTATATTAGAATAGTAAAATTAGATAATAGATAGTAACATATTAATATTATTACTATAGTCCCTTCCTTCTGGATATAGAGATGTCTCTTCTTTCTAGGTAGATATAAGAGGTATTATAAGATAGGATTTATATTATTACTAATAGAACTTCCTACGTATCTAATACACCTTCTTTAATACATCTATTTAAACTTATCAAACGTTATTAAATTATATATATATATTTATTCACTTTATATATACGTTTATTTTTAGAATTCATTTTAAGAGCTTTCTGAGTTCTTTTTATAAAGTTATTTCTACTTTATACAATATATTTCTTTAAGTCTTTTTTCTCTGAATAAATATTCTTTTTATTATTTCTAGTTGTTATCTTTAGGATATCACCTTATGTGAATTACTTTCTTCTTTCTTCAATTCTTTCTTTAATTTTATACGCTTTCTTATTATTATAACTCTTAAAGGTTCTCCGTAGGATTAATAACCTGACAACCTAATAGAATATTAACTTAGACAGCTTATATATAGCTCTAATAGAATTATTATCTTAAGTAATTCGTTCTTAGTAATTTAACTTATCTATTACATAGAATAATTAATATAATCTATATAGGGATTACTATCGCTTTTCTTTATATATAATATCTTATAGTATATAAGTATTCTCTATTCTTTTATTTAGGAGTATAAATAAGCTAATTAGGTAGATAAAATACTAAACTACTAAAGTAATAACCTTATAATTATTACTTTATAATACATTTTTAATAGTAACGTTATTTTAATTCTACAATTCTTACTCTAAGTAACTCTTTTTATTTGAGTATTACATTTTTTTATAGTATTACAATCTTTATATTCAAATCCTTATAAAGTAAATAGGCTTTCTAGCTCTTTTTAACTTTTAATAAATAGGTTTATAATTAAATTAGATGTTTTATTTTTACTTATTTTCTTAAAGTAGAATAAAGAAGTAAGCTTCTTAGTTAGTAGCTCCTATATATAGTTCTTTACTAGCTTTTTTAATATCTTTCTTTTCAATTATATACTTGAATATATTAAAGAAAACATATTGAAGGAAATAAGAATCAACTTAATTTACAAATACTATAAAGCTTAAGGTTTAGGTTTATTTAAGAAAACTATAAATAATATATTAGTTAATATTATTATAGTAATAGCTTTAGTTTAACGGACTTAAGAGGAACATTTAGTAGAAAGTAAGAAAAGATAGAAATAAGTATATTAGTATTAATCTAGGGGTTTCTTTAAAGATAAAATAAGTTTATAAATATTCTACTATATTTACAATAGCTTTAATAGTGTTTGTTTTAATTGGACCATTGAGTATTAGAATAGCAGAATTAAATAAATGATATTAATATTATTGCTAAGTTCCCTTCCTCTTATATATAGAGATACCTCCTTCTTCTAGGTGGATATAAGGAGTATTTTGAAATAGGACCTATATTATTACTAATAGTACTACCCACTCATCTACCAGTTTGATCCCGGGGGCATAAACTTAGTACGAGGTTACGTGAAGTGCCTTACGTGTCGGTCACGCGAACATTCCCCAGCCGAGATGCTCGTTTATTACCGTCATTGCGACTGTGTCTGTGTGTCGAGGACGGCAGGAAAACATTCCGATTGATGAGTTTTTCTTTGTGAAGGGAATTCGCCGCAGTCAAGCGACATTCCCACTCTTGAGTAACTTTGCCTTTCAGCCCTTCCTTGCCTTGCCTTGCCTTGCCTGAATGTGCCCGCATCGACACCTGCAACCGGGCGTCTCATTGGAACTGTAACTGCAACTTCACAACACCAATGGCTTGACCCGATTTGGAAGTCTTGAAGCTATACCATCATTCGTTTAACGGCTATGTTGCCCAAGTCCTGACTACGCGGCGTCCGAATGACGAGAGACTTGAGGCAGTCTTTCTTTGAGGGGAAGAGTCTTTGTGGCACCACGCTGTGCGCCCATGTTGGACGGAGAACGAGTACCCCTCTTCGGCACCCCCCGGTCCCCTCTTCGGCACCCTCTTAAGCCTATTCGGGCAGTGCGTGTGGCGGTAGCCACATCTCGCGTAGTTGCGCCAATCCCGCGAGTCAGGCGTAAGTTATGCAGAGGCCCGTTGCCCATAGTAACATAGCGAATTGTATCTTTGAATATAATAAATCGAATTTCAATGCGATATAATACTAGCAAATTTCCCACTCTAAATCACTTATCCATTATTTATAAATAATACCCGTTATAGACCTATAAGACGCCACTCTCAACAGCCTTAATAATAAAGTCGCCCTATATTAATAAGACCTTAGGTATAGGGTAATAAAACTAAAGTCGAAAAAAAGCGTGCATAGAGTTATTATTTAGTAAGATCTCGCGTATAGTTATAGAGAGCAACTAAAGGCCTCAGTAGCTACCTATCGTGAGTTAACAATATGAAAAACGGGCTATAAGTAGTTAGGAAGGATTACTACTTATAGTGAGAGTTATACTTATTAAACCCTTAGTAATATATATAACCACAAGCCCCTTAAGGCCTAGTATTTTTTATTGAATTGCAGTATTTAAGTGCTAAGTTAGTAGGAGGTAGGCGGCGTGGAGGTTATTATGAAGAAGATTAAGTCCCTCTCTAGAACTAGGAAACTCTCTATAAGGAATATTACTAGCTAAATCTTAAGAGACTTAAGCTACCTTATTTATAAGAGGGACATATAAAACTTCTAAGGAGCTTTATAACGCAAAAAGTATAACCTACTATTATTAATATAAGTTTTTCTTTATAAACTCAAGGAGAGCCCTTCTATATATTACGCAGAGGTCTAGCATGACCCCAATATAAGTAAGATCAATATAGTATCTTAGATATACTTATAGTACCTTAAGATATAGCAGCAAAACCCGGACCTATTAATAATAAATAATACCTATAACGTTAGTTTATTTAAGTAGTAAAACAAATAAAAAAGAGCTTATATATTAGAGATAAGTAAATCAATTCAATATACTATTATTCCAGATAACTAGGACGACATCTCTCTGTATAACATTTAATATAGCCTTCTATTTAGTATTAAGCGAAGATATAGTCATATTTAAGTAAGTACTTAGCCGCCTAAAGGCAGCTATAAGTACTAAAGATATCCTACTACTAAAAACAATAATTACGTATTTTAATACTATATTAGAAAAGGCAGTAAAAGTTATTTTTAATACCATACTACAGCAAATTTATTTACAGCATATACTAAAAAATATAGTATTAAATATTAAGTAAAAATAGGATAATATGTTGCAGGAGGCGTCTCTAATAGGGGTGCAGAAAGCAGGAATTCAGCCTCACTAGCTACACCCCGGGTTAACTCAATCTAGGGTCTCTAATTTATTAAAAACCCAATAAGTAAGGCCTGAAAACTCTTCTGGCTCTAACCTTTCGCTAGATATTATGCCTAACTATAGCAATAAAGCTAACAGGCGAGTAGAAGCCTAACCTATCCCATCTAACGCTATACCTAATAACAACTCTACTCACCATAACCCTCTACAACCTATAATTCTATTATCTATAGCAACTAATAATAACTTTATTTACTCTACTAATAGCTTTTTACTTACTTAGAAGGCTTATTATTATATGCTAACTAAAGCTATATTTAATAAATTCTAGGCTAAGTTAAAGGAGGGTTTTACTAACTAGCTCCACCTCATTAACTACCTCACTAATACCTACCTTCCCTTATATTAATAGTTTCCTAAATATATAATAAAGTCTGTATATAACTATAGTATTAAAGTTACCTCACGCACTAAGTCAGCCCACATAAAGCTTAAGAGTTACCTTCATAACCGCCTCACAAACCTCTATAACCTTCACCTAGACATTATTATAATAATACAAAAGAAAGAGAAGCAGTTTACTAATACTATTGGCACTTAAAAGCAACATTTTCAGCTAATATATAGGTCTACTATAATAATAGTAGTATTATTTTCAGAATTAGTTTCAAGGCTATTAATAAGTTATAAGTAAAGTACCTCGCTGCCTATAAGGTCTTTAAAGATAAAAGTTATACTCAGCACCTGAGTTACTATATAGGTAGCTTCACTAAAGGATAGGGCCTACCCTATCGCCACAACCTTCTTAACCGCCTCAAATCTCATAATTTAATATATAACTTAATATATAATAATATTAATACTTACTAGTAGCTTAATTAGACCCTAGTTTATTTATTTTCATCTACTTTTATTAATAAACTAACTAATATATTATTTATAACTATAGATTGCTACTCTCTGCAAGGCTATGCGAGAGCCTAATTCTAGTATAATTATTTTATAAAGAAACTACTAGTAAGCAGTACTAATTATCACTAATAATAATACCTTCTTTCCCGCGCTTTCCCAGCTCTTTAGTAGTAGTAATACCCTCACTACCTCAACTAATATATTAACGCGTCGCAAGCCCTCTACTTAGGAGGCAGCAGAGACCCAAAACCCCGCGCCGCCACCAGCAGCACCTAAACCCGCCCAGAGAAAACAAAAGACCGCTACTGAGAAGGCTAATAAGGCCCTCACTACCTAGCTAAAGCAGTTAATTAAGGCCTTTATTACTACCTCTATTTAATAATAACTTAGCTAAGTCACTACTAATTTCACTATAAATATACTAATACTACTAGTTTACTAATACCCTCTAACCCTATCGCTATCCTAGCCTTAGCCTCAGCAAAATCACGCCCACTAAATACTCTAGTAGCAACCGCTACTAGTTATATAGAGTTAGCAGCATATAGAGCCCTCATAACCTATTAAATCATAGTAGTACTACTAATAAGTTAAACCATAATAGTATAGAGAGCCTTAACTCCCTCTACTAGGCGGGATAGGTAGGCAATAATAGTATGGGGACTAAAAGGCCTAGTTTCGCAGATAAATAATAATAATACACAACGCGTTACATTATTCTTTTTGCACAATTATTGATTTAGTGTGGCCCATAGCCAAAAGTGCATTTATGGCGAAGCTAATCCATAACTTACTTGAATGGATTAAGAGGGTGCCGAAGAGGGGACCAAGGGGTGCTGAAGAGGGGTACTCACAGAGAACCTACACCTCCTCCGGGGTTTCAAATATTAGCGCAGTGAATTGCCCCACTACTCCCCACCCCAATAACTAGGTTTTTTATAAAAGTCACGACTCTATTATCTTCGCCTAATTTCTAAGGGATTCTAAGGAAAGTAACTTCTAAAATAAAAGCCGACACTTTCCTACTAAGGCCGAAAAAAGAGGGTTGTTTTTTACTACCACTACTACCACCACTAATATAGCAACTTCACTAACTATAACATCGCTATTACCTCTACCCTCAATATATAAAATCTTAGGCATTTAGAGTTATATACAGCGATTTGGGCTGCATAGCACTTGATTCTGCAGGAATAGTTAAAATAGCCAGCTTACTTAATAGTCTGCTAATTATACCTAGTTATTAAGTTACGTGGCAACAGTATTAGCTACTAAATATACTATATAAATTACGCCTATTCAAAAGTACTTATACCTGCGAAGGGCTGGACCTGAGTCTATGCGACAAGAGGTAGCGTAATACTATTTATTTGGAGCTAAAGAGGGAAAAGGAGAGTTTTCCACTTCAGCAAGGTTACGCTAGGTTTGTGGGTAGCCACTAGGTGGGCCCTAAGAGCGGTAAGTCTGAGCAGAAGCCTAGATAGTTCTAACTAGGCGTAGCCCGTAATATTATCCCCTCCCCCAGCTGGGGGCCCTCTAGGCATAGGCCGGGTCGCTATTATTAGCTATAATTAGCCCATACCTCTCTTTATATTTACCCGCCACTTTAGTCTCTATAATAGCCTCTACTAGCTCCTAGGTGGGCTCTATATACCCTTCCCACTTAACTAATACCTCACGCTGCTGCCCCCTTCCTATAACTCTCCATTATGCCGCATAGACCTCCTCCACGCGCCATTCAAATTCACTATTAGCAACTATTAGTAGCAGCTATATATCTACCTATAGCTAAGCAGGCAGGGGGTTCTCTAGTACCCTCTAGAGAAGGTTAATATGGAACCTTAGGTAAATATTCCCCAGGACGTCTAGCTCTATAATATATAAGCTTAGTATGCCTATAACTATATATTTATAGTATAACTATATAAGTTTCTTATTAGGCCTGGGGCTCTTATAATTTGCTATTAATAACTAGACCTTATTGCCTACTTAGTACCTCTCCGCAGAGGACCCACGCCTATTCGCGTTTTCCTCACTCTATTACTAAGCTGCTACTATACTAGCCTAAATAAAGTTCACTATATCCTTAAGCTTACTTACTAGGAGAGTAGCTACTATTTAATCTATAATAGGGGTATTAAGCTCCTCTTTTATAACTAATATAGAGTTAGTATAATAACTATACGCTAAGAAGAATAAGAAGAGTCTAGTTATACTACTAACTCTATTCCTAAGCGCTAGTTAGATAGCGGGGAGTAGTTTCCCTAGTTATCCTAAGCCTATATTATATACGCCCGCAAGATAGCTTAGATCTCCTAGTTCTATCTCTCTATTCCCCCATTAGTCTGCAGGTAGTATACTATACTTAGTAGCTAAGTTATTTCTATAAAGCGGCAGAACTTAGCCTAGAAGCAGCTCACTTAGTTAGTCCCCCAGTTACTAATAATACTACGCAGGAACCTATAGAAGTAGAAGTAGCAAGTTAGAAAGCATCTAGTATAAGCCTCTCCCTCTATAATTTCTATCTCTTTAAGTACTACAAACTTACTAAACTAGTCCGCTATTACCTATAAATAGTAACTACTATTATTCTTTATGAGTAGTAGGTTTATAATAAAATCTATAGAGAGATTAGAGTATAGCTAGTTAGGTACTAATAGGAGCTTAAGGAATCCCTTCTTTACTTACCTCTAGACATATATTCCTCTATATTTATTGTAGTTCTATATAAATCTTTATATAATTTAGAACTACTCTAGGTAATAGAACTATTATCTTCCTATGTTAAGTACGCTATTATAACCTAAGTAGGTAGTTATACTTAAGTTATAGCTCTACTAGATAATCTTAGTGCGGAGCGCTCCCAAGAGGTTATTATTATCCTTCCCGCTAGGCACCTATAGCCTCCCCCAGAAGGTTAGCCTCTTGAGTTTATTAATACTATATTCACTAAGCTAAACCTTTGCCCTAATATCTAGCAAGAAGCTATATAGCTATTAAGTAACTATATTATAAGCTACTCTATAAGTAGTATTAATTTTAACTATCTCCTACTATAGTGCTTATAGCTCTAGGTTCCTAGTAAAGACTATTATATTTAGGATATCTAGGTAGTCTACTAGTGTCTAGGTCCTCCTTACTAGGGGGCTAGTAGTAGGACCTCCTCGGGGTTATGCGTAATTAGGTATTAGCCATAGGACTCTTTCCTACTTCCGCTTATTATCTCACCCTTAGAGTATATCCTACTCCCACTAAGAGAGAGCATCTAGAGCTACTACCTCCCTACTAGAGCAGTATTTAATATAGAAGTTATAGTATAACTCCTCTACCTACCTACTCTAATGCTCTATAAAGTATTACTTTTTTATAAAGTATTTAAGCCCCTAGTAGTCTATTAGTACCTTAAAGGTTAGGATGCTATATAGCTCTGCTCTCTATATATAGAGATAAGATAGCACTACTAGCAGCTTTTTATTATAGATAAAGTAATTATACTCTACTAATAATAGCTTCCTTAAGTGAAACACTACTAGGCGCTAGGTGCTCTCAAGGTTAGCTTAGGAGAGTACTCCTCTAAGAGCAAAACTAGAGTAATTAGTCTTAACTACTATTTTATCCTCTAGGTTAAACTAGTAGAGAACTAGCTAGGTATTAAATAGCCCTTTAAGCCTTTTAAATACATTATCTTAGTCCCTTCCTTAGTGAAATAATATATCCTTCTTAATAAGCTGCATTAGTAGCTTAATAATCTCTCTATAACCAAATTCTAAGTATACTATAGTAGTTAGTAAACCCTAGGAAGCTCTAGACCCCTTTAGGTGATATAGGGGGTAGCTACTTAGTAATTACCTAGAGCTTCTAAGGGTTATAAGAGAGGCTCTTTCCTACTATTATAATAAACCCCATATAATTAATCTTTTTAACTAAGAACCTATACTTTGCGGAATTTAGGTTAAGCCTAGCTACTACTAGCCTCTAGAGGACCTCCTAGACCTTCTTTTTATAGTCCTCCTTTATTCTATCTAAGTAAATTAGTATATTATTTATATAGGTAGTAATAAAGTTATCTAAAGAGTCTTATAATATACTATTAATATATCATTAAAAGCTAGCGAGGGCGCTAGTTAGGCTAAAGGGGCATACTATCTACTTAAATAGGCTATACTAAGTATAGAACGCTATCCTCTCCTAGTACCTCTCTATAATTTACAGCTTATAGAAAGTAGCTATAATATCTAATTTTATATACTATTTAGCTATACTAACTTAGCATAAGGTTTTAGAGATAAATAATAGGGAGTACTAATTCTTCTAAATAATTATATTTAGTATCCTATTGTTAATATAGAAATAAATACCTCCACTCAGCTTCCTTATAAATAGTACTAGAGCCCTAGCTAGTAAGCTACTAGCTTAAATAAACTCCTTATCTAAGAGGTTCTATAGGCTATTCTTAAGTAGTAGTAGCTCCTCCCATAATATACTATAAAGGGGTTCCTAGGGGAGTAGTAGTTCCCTTCTATTTAGGGTGGGGATAAGGTTAATCTAGTAGTCTGCCCTAAGCAAGCTAGGGGGAAGCAGATAAGCCTTATTAGAGTTAAATAAGCTGGAGAACTCCTCTAGGATCTAAGCTAGTACCCTATATTATTAATCCTCCTTTGGCTTTAAGTTAAGGGCCTTCTTAATATCTACTAAACTAACTACTTAAATCTATAACTCTATAGTGCCTCCCTAGTGCTCACCTCGCCTCCTTACTAAGCGTTAATAAATTATAGAGAACAACACTATATCTAGAAATCTTATAGCCCTTATCTCTATTATAAGGAGTAATTCTTCCTACTCCTTTAAGTATAGTCTAATATAGCACTAGCTATAGTATACCTAGTAGGCTATAGTATTATATATAACCTTATTCTACTCTATTTATAGCTATTCCAATAAGATTTATAGGTTAAGGCCTTCCACTATATATAAAAATATATACTAGATATAGCTACTAATCTCTAAATTAAAGGCAACTATACCTAGGGTATTACTTAGTAATAAACTACTAAGAGTATACCTCCTTATAGGTTACTGCTTCTTCTTAATATATAGAAGGTAGAGGTATTAGGCTAGAGACTAGCTAATTATTATATAAATATTACTACTAATATTAACTAGAGTATAAGCTAGGTATCCTTTATTAACTCTAACTTATATAATAGTAGGTCTGCTATCTACTAGCTACTCTATTTTATATAATTTCTAACCTAATATCTCCTCCTCAGTAAGCTTTAGGGCCTAATTTCGCTCTGGAGTTAGTTTTTTCTCAACTCTTTAATATCCTCAGAGGAGTATATCTCCACCTAGTAGTCCTCCTCCTCCTCCTAGCTAGCGGGATTAACTTCTAGGGTCCTAACTTTAGTAACTTTTAGTAGCTAGTTATCTTTTATAGGGTAGCGCTACGCAATATAGCCCTTAACTCTATAGGTATAGTAGGTGTGTGTATTCTTAGGGTGGGTATCTTTATCTCTTTGCTGCTGGGGATGCACTAGGTAGCTATTAGAGGAGGACTCTAAGTCCCATCAGGGTTAGCATCTCTCCGTTACCCTCAAGACGCGCACTACCCTAGTTATATAGGTATCTCTATTAGTATCCTTAGCTACTAGCTTCTAGTAGGGTGCTTGAAGGTAGCTGAGATACATAAATATATATATATAATACTCCTACTTATATTAATATAACTATTAGAATTAGGGGTTATTTTTATATACTTTAGATTCTCAATATATATAGTAGTATAAGTAGAATATAGAACTAGAGTATTTTACTATTCTAAATAGTTTTCCCTTAAAGTATATATAGGTAGGCTGCCCGAGTCTTATATATTTATAGGGGTTATAACTACATTATATGAAGTGGCAAAATCTTCTCGACTGAGACGGAATCCCTGAATTAGCAGCTACCGTTAGCCAGTCGTGCAGCACAATTGACGCACATGCTCGCAGCTCTCCCCTCAGCCAAGACGTTCTGATGGCGCCCCCGGGATTAGTGTCCACTGCTTGCTCCGTGTCCTCCACCAAAGCGACAGGTGTTGGAAACAGATCCCCTGCCCACGATACATTCGGATAAGACACCCAGAAGCTAGAACCCTACCCTAAGGTACCTTATTAAATCCCGGCGGGAGGTTCCCAGTGAGGCAGAAGTGAGATGAACGCTGCCTGCGAGTCTGCGACGATCGGACGCGGTGGAAACATGCTATGCCGTCTTTAGCAGGTGTGATTAAGCAGACGAACAGGTGCAAGCAGCAGAGTACTAACGTCTGGAGTATGCTGATATTCAAGTAATTAGGGATGGATAAAATGCGCTTCTTACGTAAAAAGCGTACAGCTTTGCATAGAATATAAAAAGCAGCAAAGAGCATGCAAAGCAGCGCTATACCTAATTAGGTAGGCGGCAGGATTCTGCTACTACTGAAATTTTAATCTTATTCTTATAACTATATAACTTCTATATTGCGTGAAAAATAAGGCTAATATACTATACTTAATATATTATATAATTAAGTATATACTACGCTAGCTATTATAAGGTATATAAGTATATAGAGCATATTTAAGTATATATTTTATAGTATTCCAATCTGTACCTCAGGCGCGCAGCGCTCCTGAGGTATAGAAAGTTATGCTCTTAAGGCTTAAGTATTTAATATTATATATAGTATTAGGTAGCTCTTACACTAGGTAGCTAGTATTTTAATAGTGCAGTTTTAGTATTTAGCACGATCCAACTATATCTGTAAGCTGCGGTACCTTCGCCATAATATATAATAACCCACGAAGTACTAGTGTTTCCTAGGTACATTAGTAAGCAAGATTACGCGTTATAATAATAATATCAGCTAGAATTAGCCTTGTCGCTAAAAAATGCAATTTCGCCGTGAAAATAACTGTTTTGATATAATCTATAGACAAAATAACCCTTTGTTTTTCTCACGCCAAAATGCGCGCCCAAAATAATAGCAAGTTCAATAATAACCTCAGGGGCCTCAAAACCCCGATGAATGTACTGCGATCTTAAAGTACTTTGACAGACAGTGGGTAATGTGGGTGTGGCGCGGTATCAGAAGTTTGACTAATATATTGAGTTTAGATCGGGCTAAATACTAAAAATGCACCGTCAAAATACTAGCTACCTTATACTAGGCTTAAGAGTAAAGCATTACACGCAGTATTAGGTAATTAAGAGTTACTATCTCCTTAAACGCGCAAAGTAGCTTAAATCCTACCTTTAGAGGTATAAGCGAATTATGTAATATGCTTCTATTCGAATTAATAATTATCTCCACGCGGGGTATATAATTAATAAGGGGTATATCGCACTAACTACACTCATAGCGCATCCCCAGCGCATCCCCAGCGCACCCTAGTTGATAGCTAATTGTGACTTAACGAAGTGGGTTTTAAGCCACTCTGCGCGTTTGAAGGGATAGGTATCTCATACACAAAGAAATCTCCACTCATCACATCTGCTGTGGAGTCCTTACTTCAAACGGTTAAAAGCGGGCACCGTGCTTGCTTCGAATGAAAAAAGCAGCCTGCCTGCTTTGCTTCAGCCATGCCTACAGGCAATATTTGATTAGCCAACTGCCCGATTATTCTCCTCCCTAGTTCCTCTCCTCCCTCCGCTGCCTCTATCACCATACCTAGAAGTACTTGCCTACAATCTACCTTATGGTATGCATGCCTTGCTTGCTGTTTATAAGGTACTATATATAGCAGTTTGCTCCAGGGTTCTAGAAAATGCTGCTTTTGCCTAAAAAAAAAGTGCTTTTACATTCGCTAAAAAGCAGTTAAAGCGGGTACTATATTAAGCTATACCTAATTAAGATATACTAAGAGTTAATATAGCTATATAAGCTTCTATATAGAAAAAAGTTCTTAATGTTCTTAAACTTACTAATTACACTACTATACCTATGTATATAAAATACTTAATAAGAAGGAATTAAATTTAGATATATAGAGGGTTTTATAGTATATAGCTAAAGAACTAATTACTAGATTAAATAGGTATTTCTATAGCTTATAATACTTAAAGTAGAACTTAAGCCTATATACTCTATATTTAATATCTTAAGATATAACTACTTATTTATTTACTTAAAATAAACCTATTTATATATAATAAGCTTCAAGTTATATACATCTATTTATTGAAGTATAAGCTTACTAGTTCTAGCTAATTAAAGGCCTTAGCAAAAGGCTGTTGCTTAAGCCTAAAAATGTAGTGCTTTGTATTGCCTAAAGTCAAAAATGCAAAAGCGTGCAGGGGATGCTTTGGAACCCTGGTTTGCTCTGAAAGCAGTTGAGTTCGCCCGCCCGTACGAAACGAAACACCTGCCATCCGATCCCATTCTCAAGCCGTCCCATCCCTCACTGCTGCTGTTCCCCAGCCCGCCGTGACTCGGGGCTCCATGCTTGTGAAGGAAACATCGGGCGAGTCATCGACATGGCGGAGGAGAGGATACCGGCCCCTCTTCTTAGGTACCTTAGTCTTCTCGCTCTTCCTCTTCGGCTTTGAGCGGACTTGGCGGACTTGGCAACTGAGCACCCGTCTCCTCCCTCGTTAATTACTGCGGCATTCTCCCACCGTCCACCGTCCACTATCCCACGCTCCTCTCCGTCTCCTCCATTCACTAGACCTCTGGTTCTTGGCACTTGGCACTTGGCTCCGGGGGCCAGATAAGACGTCCTACGAATCACCAAATACGACGATACTACGTCAGGCGTTCGTGACTCCGTACGCATGCAACGAAGCGTTACTCATTCGAATTACACGTCTCTTCTGCGCGCTCATCAAGCGTTCGGCACATCATCGAGTTGCCTTCACCTTCTCTCCGCCAAGATGGGCCAAGACGGCCAAGAAGGCCAAGAAGCCTCTAATGCTTGATGACTGGGTACATCTCGACGCCTCAACCAGTCATAATATCTCCACGGCAAAATTTTGCCCCAACGCCTCCAGCCTGCATCCAGAAGAAGGCCAAGACAAGCAGCGTTGCAGGCTAGTTTCCACCATCTATTTCTTGTGTCTTGGTCTTGCATCTCTCGGGTCTTCATCGGTGAGTGCGCCATCTTCGTCGGTGGCTGGATCATCCTTCCTCTTCGAACTCTGCCTCGAACAACTCAAAAGCCCGTCCTCCCCTCCGTCGTCGTTCACTCGAGTTTTCCTTCTTACGCATCCAACCCCTGTTCAATGACGCCCCAGCTCTCCACTTGCTTCTGCGTCGCTACCCTCACCAGTCCTTGCTGAGTCGATACTGAGTTATCGTCATTGTTCTGTCGCGTCACACTTGACTGCTCTCAGTCATTGTCCGTTTGGTCAATTATCGATTTGCCCCGTCGATCTCAGTTGTCTTTCCTGATTGACACACACAACTTGACGCCAACTCTTTGTTACACTTCCAACCAAGCCTTGCGCTTGCGCTCCATTGCTCGCCATGGCCAAGTCCAAGGCAGCCAAGCCCGTCGAGACTCATGTTTCGGGGCAATCTAACAAGCCACTCTCCCAGCCCGCCCACGCCTTGACGTACCAACAGCTCGCTGAGGAGCTCAAAGCCAGCACGCTTGACGGTCTGTCTGCAGCAGACGCGAAAGCCCGTCTTGAGGAATTTGGCAACAATGACCTTGGCGAAGCTGAGGGCGTCCAGCCCATCAAGATCATCATCGCCCAGATCGCCAATGCCATGACAATGGTCAGTGTCTCCTTGGACTATTTCCATACTCGATTCCTAACTCTTCGCAGGTCCTCATTCTCGCTATGGCCGTCAGTTTCGGTATCAAATCCTGGATTGAAGGCGGTGTCATTACTTTTGTCATTCTTCTCAACGTTATTGTCGGTTTCTTCCAAGAGTATTCTGCCGAAAAGACCATGGACTCCCTCCGTTCCCTCAGTTCTCCGACCGCCAATATAGTTCGTGACGGCGAGTCTATGGTCATTCCGTCTGGCGAGATTGTGCCTGGTGATCTCGTCGAGATCAAGACGGGAGATACCATTCCCGCAGATGTTAGGTTAGATGTTCCATCTCCCCACGTTTTCCGTAAGCGACTAAGAAAGCCATTAGGCTTATCGAAGCCGTCAACTTTGAGACTGATGAAGCTCTGTTGACTGGCGAATCTCTCCCTGTTCGCAAGAACGAGGACGCCACCTTTCCCGCCAACACCGGCCCCGGAGACCGCCTCAACGTCGCGTACAGTTCTTCCAACGTCACCAAGGGTCGCGCCAAGGGAATCGTGTTTGCGACGGGTGTCTACACCGAAATCGGCGCCATCGCGTCCGCTCTGCGCAAGAAGGATTCAAAGGTCCGCGAAGTCAAGCGCAAGCCCGATGGACGTGCCGGCCCCCACCGGTACCTCGAGGCGTACACCCTCACGTTCACTGATGCCATTGGTCGATTCCTCGGCGTTAATGTTGGTACGCCGCTCCAGAAAAAACTGTCCAAGTTGGCCATGCTCCTTTTCGGCATCGCTATTGTTTGTGCCATTATCGTCTTGGGCGCCAACAAGTTCGACGCCAGGCAGGAGGTCATCATCTACGCAGTCGCCACCGGCTTGTCCATGATCCCGGCCAGTCTCGTTGTTGTCCTCACAATCACCATGGCAGCTGGTACCAAGCGGATGGTCAAGCGGAATGTCATTGTTCGCAACCTCAAGTCTCTGGAAGCACTGGGTGCCGTAACGGATATTTGTTCCGACAAGACCGGCACTTTGACGCAGGGCAAGATGCTGGCTCGTGGTGCCTGGCTCCCTGGAATGGGAACCTACACCGTCGAGAACTCATCCACTCCCGTTGACCCTACCCAGGGCGATATTCGCTTTGACGAGCGATCCCCCCGGCACCTGGACTTCAAGAAGGGAGGTGACGCGTGTGGCACAATCATGGATGCCCAACAACTCCTGCAAAAGAGCAAGTCTGCCCTCGCGGGTTTCCTCCACGTCGCCTCTCTGGCAAACTTGGCCACCATTTCGAAGAAGGATGACGAGTGGCACGCGCGCGGTGACCCTACCGAGATCGCCATTCAGGTCTTCGCCTCGCGTTTCGACTGGAACCGTCTTCGTCTCACCACCGGCGACAAGCCTGAGTGGAGCGAAATCCTCGAGCTACCTTTCGACTCGGACGTGAAGCGTATGTCAGTCGTCATGAAGCACAACACCACCGGAGAATACTATGCCTACACCAAGGGTGCTGTCGAACGTGTGATCCAGACTTGTACCAAGTACACTCCTCAGGACGGTGGAGAGCTCGTAGACGTCACCGCCGAGTTCCGCGAGGAGATTCTTCGGAACATGGAAGCACTCGCCGCCATGGGTCTTCGCGTGCTTGCGCTCGCGAGCAAGCCGTACGCCGGCAAGCCGAATAAGGGTGACGAAGTTGACCGCGCCTCTGTTGAGAGCGAATTGGTCTTCCGTGGTCTCATCGGCCTATACGATCCCCCGCGCCCCGAGTCCGCTCCTGCCGTGCGCGAATGCCACCAAGCCGGCATCTCTGTCCACATGCTGACCGGTGACCACCCGGAGACTGCCAAGGCCATCGCTATAGAGGTCGGCATTCTTCCCTCTCGCATGGAGCGTATTGCAAAGAATGTTGCCGATGCCATGGTCATGACTGCTTCTGAGTTCGATGCTCTTAGCGATGATGACGTCGACAAACTCCCGGTCCTTCCCCTCGTTATCGCTCGATGCGCTCCCAGTACCAAGGTTCGCATGATTGAGGCTCTTCATCGTCGTAAGAAGTTTTGCGCCATGGTAAGTAATGGTCCCCTCGAGAAGAATGATTGCGGCAGGTGGCTGACAAAATCTCTAGACCGGTGATGGTGTCAATGATTCTCCTTCTCTTCGTCGCGCCGACGTGGGTATCGCCATGGGTCAAGCCGGATCCGACGTGGCCAAGGACGCCTCTGACATTGTTTTGACGGATGATAACTTTGCCTCTATCGTATCTGCTATCGAGGAAGGTCGCCGCATTTTCGACAACATCCAGAAGTTCGTCCTTCACGTTCTTGCGGAAAACATTGCCCAAGCCGGTACTCTGCTGGTTGGGCTCGCGTTCAAGGACGCCAGGGGCCTGTCCGTCTTCCCGCTCGCCCCCGTCGAGATTGTCTGGATCATCATGGCTACGTCGGGTATGCCGGACATGGGTCTTGGTTTCGAGCGCGCGGTTCCCGACATTATGCGCCGCCCGCCCCAGTCCCTCAAGACGGGTATCTTCACCATGGAGTTCCTCGTCGACATGGTCGTCTACGGCCTGTGGATCGCTGCGCTCTGTCTCTCGAGTTTCGTCCTCGTGGTCTACGCGTTCGGAGGAGGTGAGCTGGGAGAGGGTTGCAACGAGACCTACTCGGATTCCTGCGACGTCGTGTTCCGAGCTCGCGCGACCACCTTTGCCTGCCTGACGTGGTTCGCGCTCTTCCTGGCCTGGGAGATGGTTGACATGCGCCGCTCCTTCTTCCGCATGCAGCCTGGATCCAAGAAGTACTTCACCCAGTGGATGCATGATGTCTGGAGGAACAGGTTCTTGTTCTGGGCCATCATGATTGGCTTCGTCACGCTCTTCCCTTTGCTGTACATCCCCGTGATCAACGACGTCGTGTTCAAGCACAAGGGCATTAGTTGGGAGTGGGCCATCGTCTTCATCGCCGCCGGTCTGTTCTTCGCCGGCGTGGAAACGTGGAAATGGGGCAAGCGAGTCTTTTTCAGGAGGTTGCACAAGAAGGCTCACGGCGTCGCCTGGAAGGACATGGACATTGAGCAGAGGGTTTTCGGCGACTACCTCGTCGGCTCCTCGAATGACGACCACAGAACCGAGGTTGGCGACGACGATGTGTATGCCGAGAAGGACGGTGTGGAGAAGTAAGTGATGCTCGCGTTGCACAGTCGGTTCTGTGCTACTGTCTGCGTCAGACAGCAGTGAAGGATCGAGATTAGGAAACCGTGTATAGCTTTTGGACGTTGAATGCAATGAACCTCTTCTCCATTTCTCGTCAATCGCTAGAAGGTGGATTTCCGTGCCGGTTATTGAATCCGGAAGCTTGTCGTGCCCATTCGTCCCAAGATAGCTCAAGGGATGACCGAGTCTGGTTGCAATGAGAACGAGCGGGTGGCACCTCGTATAGTAGTTTTGATCGTATTTTCCTATTTAATGCCTCTAACAAAATGAATTGCTATTCAATCTATGTCGATAAACAAGTGTGGAAGCAATACTCCGGTGACACTTCGCACGACTGCGCTTCAGTTCCGCGGGGAAAAAGAAGGAATAAAAAACGCCAAATGCTTCAAAAACACAAACCAGAACAGCGCCTGAAGTGGCGAAGCTTTCGGCGACAAACCATTCCCGAGATGGTTAAGTATGCGCTGGAGGTTCAATGGAAGGAGGGTGGAACGAAGTCAAGATGCACTGAAAGTGTCTTGTTGAAACTGAGGAAAGGAGCACTAAGCGATCTGATCGTTCGACGTATGCAGGTCTTGTGGGGGGACTATGATGTAAACCTGAGCTCAAGACATCCGGTACCCGACAACCCCCACCCTGTCACGAACCGCTGGATGTTTCCTGGACACTTTCGCACATCATCGAGCAAGTCGCCCGCCCCTAAAAGTATGCAACCGCTTCAAAAATTCACCTTCAACATCGAAACTCTCTCTCGCAACTACGGATACCATCATCATGCCTGTCTGGAGCTCGTCGTCCGTGTCCTTCTCCTCGTCCGTTTCGGGCAACGGGAAGACAAACAGTCAGCGTTACGCAAAGCAAACGGAGCGAACGCCCCAAGGTACGACCGTCAAAATCGCATCGCAACGTTCTGGAGAGCCGATATACACCGAGACCCTCGAGTATGACTCGCATGGCCGCCCGATCGTGGATGGTCGTGTTCTCCGTGGAGGGCCGAGGGAAGCTGGTCGCATCGAGGACGTGTCGGATCAGAAGTCGTGAAGTCCTGGGTCTTGGAGGAACCCGGTTGGAAGGTCGTTAGGGAATGCGTACGGCAGATGCCGATACATGTGGCCATCAGGAAAGGTTTAAAGACTTTGTAACTTTTTGCGAGCATGTCTGCTTGCATTGGTAGGGAATACGCCGCTGCTTGCGTCCGCTCGGCGACGAAGCTCATTTCTGATTCTACATTAACGTCTCCCTTCGCCGTGATCTGCATGAGAACCCTCGGTGAATGTGATTCACGTTGCGCGGTATTTGGCATGCTCCGAGGACGAATGCTGATTATCATGACTACATTATACCGGCACCTTGTCCCAGTTTCGCTACCGTACATGCTAGATCTTGATGCAAACCTTTCCAAAGTGCTTTTGGTCCCACTGGTATTGGTACGCCTCCTTGACCTCGTCGAATCCGAAAATCTTGTCGTCAACGATGGGGTGAATCTTGTTCGCGTCGATGGCCTGGTTCATTTCTTCGAACTGCTGCTTCGAGCCGACGAACAATCCGCGGATGGTGCAAATGTTGGCAAGGGCGTCGAGCAGCGTGGGCTGGTCCTTGGCCGACTCGCCGTGCGACAGGAAGCCGATGATGGAGATGACGCCCTCCAGCTTGACGGCCTTGAGCGACTGCGCAACGGTACCGGGACCCCCGACCTCGATGACGTGGTCGACGCCGACGTTGTCCGGGGTCAGCGACTTGGCCACCTCGCCCCAGTTGGGCGTCTCCTTGTAGTTGATGACGTGGTGCGCGCCGAGCTTCTTCAGCCGTTCGCCCTTGGCCGCCGACGACGTCGTCGCGATGACGGTCGCGCCGGCGGCGACGGCGAATTGGACCGCGGACAGGCTCACGCCGCCGGTGCCCTGGGTAAGGACGAAGTCGCCGGGCTTCAGCGCCTTGGACTGCAGGCCGTACAGCGCGTTCCACGCGGTCAGGGGCGCGCAGGGGAGGGTGCTGGCCTCGACGGCGTTGAGGGTCTTGGGGGCCTTGACGACACCGTGCTCCGGGAAGACGGCGTATTGGCGCAGGGTTCCGTCGAGAGCGCCGCCGAGACCACTGCGCACGGCAAGAGGAGTAATGGGGTTGGCCTGGTGCTGCTGGTTGAAGAGCGTGCAGATGTTGTCGCCCTCGGCGACCTGGGTCACCTTGGAGCCGACGGCGAGAACGCGGCCGGCACCGTCGGAGGCGGGGACGCGGGGGAAGCTCACGGGGAAAGGGTACAGGCCCTGGACGTGTCAGACGACTTCTAGCCAAAGGAAGGGGGGGGCGGGAGGGGGTAAAGCCTACCTTGGGAATGGCAAGATCACGGAAGTTGAGGGAGACGGACTCGATTTGGACAAGGACATCATAGTCGCCGAGCTCAGGAAGGGGGACATCCTTCTTAAGCTCAAGAGAGTCCCAGTTCTCCTTGCTGGTGCCGGTAATGGACCAGGCGTTGGTGGTTGTAGGCGCCATGATGAAGTATCGTGGGGATCTGATGAATGATTACTTGATGTCAATCCTGGAGCAATTTTCTACCTTCGTTTCCTCGTTCAGAGCATGACTTAATACCGCGATGGAGCCGGCTTTTGAAGACAATCGTCCGAGATTCCAGCACCATCGGCATGACGCAATGAGAATTCATGCCGTCACTATGGAGTCGGCGATACGACACTGCTCGATTCGCTTTTACAGTACTGGCTCGGCAGCCGTTGAACCGTGTCGCGGACCGCGTTCCGCCCATTGACTTTCCCGCATTTTTGCGCGGGCTTCGGGGATTTTTCTGGAGATAGTGGTGCGGCAGAAGTTTCGGAGGGGGGCGCGGGTCAGGTTCGCCCGGTCTGGATAATCAAGCAATCCAGGTTGACATGCCGCACGTGCGACGGGCCTGTAAGACTCATTCAGAGCTTGTTCTGTTCTGCGGCGTGCGCCGCCGAAAAGGTGGCGACGATCGGCCCATGGATGCGGAGAAGATGCCCCCCCGTTTCTTCAAGTGATTATTAGTCAAGTTCTCCGGCGGTGAGTTGGCTTCCTCCCAGAATGGTCCATGTGCGGCGGCCGATGGACCCGTCTGTCTGCGTGGTGCAGGGACGCGCAATGCTGACAAACTGCGAATATCTTCATTCTCAGCACATGGCTGGGCCAATGAGCGAGCTCTTCTGATGGACTGCGCATCGTCGCCTTTCACCGTACACATTCAATGGTGTCGTTGTATGGCTCCGAGCCCAAATCCAGGGTAGCCGCCAAATTGACGTGGTCCTTCTGCTATTTAGCCCGATCTAACCATATCAGTAAGCACGCCACCTTCGCCACAATCTATATAAACTTACGAAGTACTGCCGCCCACGTAGTTACAGTACTACCTATGCTAATACTACGCGGGTAGTTACTACTACATTAGTATTTTTTTAAGAATAAACTTTATAAGAACAAACTTATGTTATGTACCACTAAAATACATAACTTCGCTCTTGAAATAATGATAAATAGCGCGTTAGTTCTATTATGCGTCACGGTCGGCGATAACTTCAGGCCCTTATAACCCCGACCGATCACATATGCCTCAAAGTCAAGGTACTTCGAGAAAGGTGGGTAGTACGCGGTCTCGGACGCTCGGCTAGCATCCATATTGGGCTTAGACCGGGCCAAGTAGTAAGCGGACCACGTGAATATAGCAGCTACCAAATCCAGTGGGCTAGCTCGGCTCGGTGATCTTAACCCTGCATGAGCCGTAGGGCCCGAACGGTTGGCTTGTTCATGTGATTACGAGATCCCAGTGACCAGTCCATATTTACGCGTGGCTTCGTTCAAACACTGCTTTCGACTTACATAACTGGAGGGCGGAGACCTGCACCGTGAATCGTTGAAAGTGCTTAACAGCATACGAAGAAGAGAGGGGGGGAAAAAGACATGATGAAGCAGAACCCAGAACCCGGACGCGAGCGGGAGGAAGTTTCTACGGCACCACCAGAGGCCACAAGCCCATAATCAAACCCCAATCGAACTGCCGAGCGTTAGAAGCCGCATTCCCCAGGAAGAGATAGCGTCGCATCGCGGGAACGGGCGGGGGATGGCGAGACTGCAAGGGTAGCATATCTCTCAATGCGAAGCCGACCGGGCAATGCGCTGAGGGATATTTGTTGACGACCAAACTTGATCCGGTGTTTACGACGCAGACGTGGTCTGTTTGCTAGAGTCCCCCCTGCTTTCTCCACGAAAACTCATCAGAATGGCTTGGCCCAGGGGGCCATGATGTTGTTCAAAAGAAGATGGAATGACAGGCGCTGAACCGCGGGTGGATTTGGCTGCCACGACTTTGACGCTGCCATCGTTCCTTTGCAACCTCTACAGCTCTACCAGGGCAAGAACACGGACACGGGCATCACGGTTTCGTCCTTGTTGGTGCCTGAGAACAGCCAGTTCGGGAGATCTGGAGACGGGCTCGTTTGGGGCAGACAGATATCAAGGACTGGCTGTCCGCGCTGGCGAAGCAGGGTGTCTTCTCGGATAGCACGTATTACGTCAATGTTGGAAATGCGGGTATGGAGCCATACCGGGGCACCGTCACGTTCAACAACAACCTCGGCTTGAGGTTCAGCCTCTGAGAGTCTGGAGAGTGCATTCGCCTAGTACGTAAATGTTGGACTTATGGATTAGTGTTGCCGCAAGGGTGCATCGCAGGTTCAGGACCTCAGCGTGATGAAGCCGCTCATGACCTTGGTCGCCCTTCCTCCAAGGTGTAGTGTCTCCAACTTGCGTGTGTCGTCCGCGGCCTGGCTAACGGTCACATCGGTGTAAATGTTGCTCGTGCGACCCATCTCCACTCCTTGGGTGATTTCGAAGGAGAGCGAATCCTCCTTCAAGACGTGGAGACCCAGATAGCTGCACAATGCACAGGCAGCGCTGCCGGTCGCGGGATCTTCAAGGGTTGGGGTGATGAGGCGGGTTCTGATTTTCTGCACGACGCGACCGTCGACGACCTCGGTGCCCAGGCGCACGAAGTAGTAGGGCGAGATGAAGGTCTCGCGCCATCCCTCGTCCAGAAGCTCGTCTTGTCGGAAACCGATCGGACCATGCTTGGCAGCTCCCAAAGCTTCGAGTGAAGGCAGTTCGGTGAGCGCGAATGTCATGCCGTTGACGATGCTGAAAACCGGCGCATTCTCTTCGGCGACGGCAATCTCGCCCTTCGCGTCGCTGAACGGGCCAGGGCCGAGGTCCTTCAGTCTCTTCCGGTGCAGCCGGACATTGTGCGGGATGGCGGCTCTCACGGAGTCGGGACCCGTCTCCTCAATGGCAATCGGGCCGGCCTTGGCGCGCAACTTGGTGACGCCCTTAGCCTTCAAGACGACGGCGGTGCCGACGGTCGGATGACCCGCAAAGGGCAGCTCCGTCTCCGGGGTGAAGATGTCGAAGCGGCGCTCGGTGGAGGCGGCGTCGTCGTCGACCTCGTGAACGAAGGTCGTCTCGGAGTAGTTGAATTCTCTTGCAATCGCCTGCTTCTGCTCTTGCGTCAGAGTCACAGAGGGAGGGATCGCGACAACGGCCAAAGGGTTCCCCTCGAAGGGTTTCTCTGTGAAGACGTCGACGGTTGTGTAGGGCAGCTCCATGGCGGAAGTACGTTTTGCGAAGTAATTACAAGACTTGAAAGACAGATTTGAACGGGGCCTACCTAGGCCGATGGCTGGCGGCAGTGCTGAAGTTGGCCTTGTGTTGGGGAGGTTTTCGAATGGGAACAGGGCGCTGTTCGTTTTTATACGTCGCTCCGCGCCTTTTGCGCCTTGAGAGCGACACTTCAACCCCGCCGCAGTATTCAGTGACTCACTCGCTCACTCACTCACTCACTCACATGCCCTGAAGCTGCTTGTGAGCGAACCTCTCCATGAGATGCGCGAAATATTGGCGAGCAATCGAGAGTGCTGGTTCTCGACAATGATGCTGGGTTATATCCCGATATCAGTTCGGACCGCATTGACGGCCCCTCCGCCCCGTCACGGACCAGGCTCGAAGCTCCCTTTCAGCGGAGAACACGTTTGGGACCTGTAGCTGTCTCCGAATGTCAAAACCTAAGCCGCCATATGGGGGTGTTTCAAGTGACGAGAAGGTATCAAACGTGAGAGCCAACACGAAAGATAGGTTTTGGTTGGATTCTTTGCGTCTTCTCGGAGAGTTTGACCACGCCAAACACCCCCCCCCCCCCCCCCCCCCCCCTCCCTCACCGCCGTGTAGTGATTGATACGTGGAATAGCTAAGGTAACGTAGCTTCTGGACTCGGAACCTCGCCGACAGCCCGGCCCCACATCGGAGACCCTTATCGATAAGCACCGGAGGGCTGCACATTGTGGTGAGCTGCGGCAAAATATTTGCCGTCGTCTGCTCGCCTCCTGCGATCCTCAGTAAATATTTCCTTCCCGCTGTCGCCTCTGCCACCACCCACACCAATTCACACACTAAGGTTCCCGACGTATGTTTGTAATCCTTAGAAATGGCACGGCAAGGTATTCCGCTGCGCGTTACGTAGCATGGGCACCCGCCCGCCGGGAAATCTCCTCGAAGTCGACCACTCCGAGACCCTGGAAGCCCAAACCGGATAGACTCGCGGCGACAGCGCCCGTGGCCAAACAGCTCGCCGAAACCGGGATTTGGAAACGTACCCGGGGGGGGAGACCGAAGTCGAAGTCGAAGTCGAAGCCACAGGAAGCCGAGGTAGAGGCATCGCTTGTAGACCACAAGCGTGTCAACATCGTGGAAGAGAAGCTATGCGGTTTGCGGCCCCGTCGTGCGACCCTTTCCCCCAAACCAAAGCTGACTGACTCGCTCACAGACGACATCATCAGCTATCTCGGTCCGACGCTGAAACGACACGAAGGCTGCGATCTCGTGGACATCAACCCCGGCGTGGGCATTTGGAGCCGCAAGCTCCGCGAGTTCCTCAAGCCCCGCTCGCACATCCTCATGGAACCAGACGCCGATTTCTATCGCCCATACCTCGAACCGATCATAGAAGAGCCGGGGGCGAAAGTTGTCCCGAAGTCGGGTATTGTATGGAAGGACCTGACCGAAGTGCTGCGGCACATCGAGAACCAAACACCAGGCCCAAGCAGGGCG
The DNA here is from genome assembly GCA_037178605.1 of Colletotrichum euphorbiae. Classification (NCBI taxonomy): domain Eukaryota; kingdom Fungi; phylum Ascomycota; class Sordariomycetes; order Glomerellales; family Glomerellaceae; genus Colletotrichum; species Colletotrichum euphorbiae. The sequence continues at coordinate 104,396 of JAXCEF010000052.1, read as the reverse complement.
AGTATGAAGCCCAAACGGAACGATACACTGCTCGTTACCGCTAACCTGGCCTTCTTCCCCAAGAAGAAATACGCCCATTTCGAATCTGCCGCGCAGCTCGTCTTGTACCAGTTGCTCCACAGCATTCGCATGCGCCAGCTGTTTCAAAAGCACGGCCTCGTGCGGATGCTTGTCTGGACAGGGCCCGACGACTGGCAGACATATATACCGAAGAACCTGCAAGCCAGAAGAAAGGGAGCAATAGAGGCCGAAACTACGTGCGAATGGCTTGCCCAGGTGGCAGGTCCTGACGTGGCGGATCACACTGAGGGATGGTTCCACCGAGACAAGTGGATCGACGTCGACAGCACGATCGCTACGCTGAGGCGCATGAAGAGACAGGGCATCGAGATCCCCGAAGGCCGCAAGATGACGATCACAGAGAAGGCCGAGCCGTACATTTCCGGCCGCACGACTTACGCGGGAAAGAAGGAGATCAGCTTGGCTCGTTTCTCCCGGAAAGAGATGGAGGAGCTGGAGGAGCTGGAGAAGCAAGTCGCGGAAGGCAAGATCGACAAGAAAGAGCACAAGCTGCTCTGGAGACGTCTCACCATGCTCCGCCGCCTGAACGAGAAGGAGGGCGCGGTGGCCGATGTCGTGAGCAGTCTGATGAAGGACCTGGAAGAGATACGCGAGATGCGCCGCACGCAGCCCCAGGCGAAGAAGCCCATCGCGAGACGGGAGGCGGCGTGGAACGAGAAGGTCGAAGGGCTCAAGAAGAACGAAACCGTCGACTTCCGTCTCCTGCGCGACAACATGCACGTCTTCCAGCAGGACCCGCCGGTGCTGCTCTGGGATCAACGGCCGTACGAGCCGATGAAGATCAAGCCGACAGAGTTTTTCCCCAACGTGGAGTGCTCGCTGCTCGACATCCAGCCCAAGGCGATGCACCGGCTGCACAGGGAGGTGGGGCCGGACTCGTCGCGGGCGGGCGAGATGTTTGACATGATCCTGCGGGCGTTGATGGGAGCCAGCACGACGCCGATGAGCAAGGCGCTCGAACGCATCTGGCCCGGGGCGTCGGAGGGGATTCTCCCGAACTGCCCGAGTCTGCGGGACCCGGAGAAGGGCGGGGTGGAGTCGTCGGGACACGCCGAGTTGTGTCCGCGAGTGCTGAACCAGAAGCAGTGGACGGAGTTGCTGGAGGCGTTCATGGACTGGCCTTTCCGCCCGACGTATTTCGAGCTGATTGGGCGGCTTTCCGATGATCTCCCGGGCGAAGATAGCGAATCTGCCGGCGGCAGCAGCTTCTCGGTCGATGCGGCGTTGAATATCTGAGGTAGTGGCACGTTTCGGCACACGGAAGTATTGATACGTCTGGGCTGTGTTATCGACCCGCGGAAGACGCTACAGGATACGGTGCTCACAAATTCACATGGACGTAGACTGGCCCCGTAAGGCTTGTAGGATGGAGTAGAAAAAAATGTATCATATTTGGCAGTGAATGATAGCCATTGGGCGCGATGAGTTGGCAACCTGAGTGAGGCGATGCGCCAGTCCAGGTCGTGGAGAAGGGGATACACTAGGACACGACATCGGCCTTGGAGACGGCGACGCTGGTCTCTTGACTACCACAGTGGGCACCGGTAACGCAGCACAATGCCTGCGGTAATTTAACCATGAAGCCCATCTCGAGAATCCAGGTACACCTGTGGCGGTGACTGGACCCGTGTGGAAGACGGCACCAGGTGCCGCAGGAGCATTTCGCTGTCGCAAAACACGCCTTCCGTGGCCTACGGCAGTGTCTCGCGGAGAAGGCGAAGACGCGATTGCATGTCGGACTCCCGTTCCGCGCAACTTGGTCGTGTACAACACGACAGCGGCCGGCGGAAGGAGAGACAGAGCAGCTCTAGATCAAAGCAAACAAGCCATCTCGTCTCGGCAAGTGCGGCGTCAGGTCAGGGGTGCGGGAACCTCAGGCGTTGCTTGGATGGACAGATTTGGGATGGTGTGGTGGACTGGGATTGGTGGCTCGGGAAGTGGTTGATCGGCACGACGGGGGCTGGCAGGGGAACGGAGGACTGGATGCACAGAAGAATGGAAGTTGGAACGGAGTGACACGCAAGCCGGAAACATGGTCTGAAAGGCGTGACGACAGTGTCGTCGTCACCACACAGTTGGCGCTCTCGAGGGGGTGTTTGGTCGGGAGGCCCGAGGGAACATGCGGACGGGCCGGCAACTTGCTTACTTGCTGCAGGTGAGTTTTGTCGCATATATGGGCAGTCTTGGCAGAGGTATCCATACGTTTCATCAATGAAGTTGGCTGGTTTATCTGAGTGAGATTGGAGCGTGCGGTGAGAAAGTGAGAGTGCGTAATTTTAGAAGAAGCAGATTGACGAGGAGGGGTGGTTGCGCAAACGACTGGGAAATCCTGAAAGGGGAGGAGAGGAGAGAAGAGAGAGAGAGAGAAAGAGAAGCAGTGAAGCACAGCCATGAATTGACCCATGATGGAGGCGGCAGATCGCTTTCAAATTTTGAAGAAGCACTGGGGCTGCCGGGTGCGCAGACTCCTTCCAGAGATTCTTTTTGAAGGTTTCAAGCTGTCAAAGTTGGCGAAGACATAATAAACCGGGGGCGATGAACCTTGAAGTGGATGAATGATGGGCGATGGGCCATCGGTGCTGATGAATCTCATCTCGGCGTGTTGTTGCATCTCAATTGACGCTTGAGTGGGAGCGGCGACAAAGCCCCATCCCCCCCCCGCGCCACTGCTTCGCTTCGGCCAAGGCAGGGGACTCGAGTTTCGATGTGCCGGTTGCGTGTGTTCATCTGTATGAAATGATGAGATGACATGGTGATGTGAGGGCGGTGGATTACGGTGCATGTCACGGTATAAAGTTGGTGGTAGTAGTAGTAGTAGTAGTAGTAGTAGTAGTAGTGAGATGGCAGGTGTTGGAAAGAACAAGAGGCCAGAAACCGAAGCAGAGAAGATGCCACGTTGCGTGGTTGGGTCTGGTTCTGGATCTGGGTCTGGGTCTGAGATGAGGCTGGAGATGCAAGGAGTTGACATGAAGGTGAAGGTGAGCTCTCGTGAGATATTGGTCTTGGGTTGACCAACCGGGAAGCGTAATTTCCTAGCAAAGGAAAATGTGCCTACAGTAAACAGTACCGTCGTCCCTCAAGGTAAGGTAGCCAGCCCAGAGCCGGGTCTGAGACCTGCAGAAGCGTGCCCTGGCCCCTCCCCCGGTTGTCACTGGAAACGCTGGCAGAATCGCCGGGCTAGCAGCAGGGCAGCCGCAGGGCAGCCGCAGGGACTATTCCCAATAGCGGTTGCGCCTGGGCTGCTAGGTTCGGTAGATGGGAGTACCGGTACTCGTCTCGTGCATACCAGACACACCAACGTTGAAAGTACTGGTTCGTTCCCCAGAGTCCGGCGCCGGCGTTAAAGTGTCTTGCCCTCAAGTGGAGGGATTTTTCGTGTCGAATCAGCGTGGGTTGGGAAGTGCAAACATCACCCTTTCCCCCTTGCTGCTTCATGTGTTTGTCGTTGTTGGCATTTTGTCCGAGTTGCCGTCCGGTTCTCTGGGCTGAAGGCTGAAGGCTGAAGCTTGGCGGAAGTGACAGCGGTTTAGGTATTAGTTGCTATCGTAGGATTCTTTCTTTCTTTCTTTCTTTTGTTCATTGAACACAACCAAACTAGAATCCGCTTCGGTTTCTGTACAGGTGGAGGAGAGAGACGCAGTCTACCTCCCTCTTTACCTCATCTTAGCTAAGGTAAGTATAATAGAGAACTTGCTGGGTAGGCAATCGAGGCGCACAAGTCAGCCCAACTCCGGCGACACCATCTTCTTCTCCTTCTTTTGCTTCCTCATCCCGGATCTGCACGTCAACAGCAGCTTGACGGCGGCGAGGCCCGGCCTCTCGTCTCTCCATTCTGGCTTGATCCCGTCTGCTGCAAACTCGGATAAAGAAACCCGTCTGTTGTGCATGGTTGTCCCTTGCCTCCGGCCTGAACACCGCATTGCGTCTGGACTTTGAAAATGATTTACCCTGCTTACCTTGCCATCCTTGGCTTCCTACCTAACTGGAGTATTTCCGAGTTGTGAGAGTCCCGTCCCGTCCCGTCCCTCGGCATCCCGAGTCTCACCTGCACACTGTGCTCGCGCGCAAGGAGAAGCGTCGTCCCAGAACAGAAACACTTTACTTTTTGTCTGTCTCTTTGTCTGTATCTGTATTGGCAATGGGCTTCTCTTCCTCATCCTTGGGAACCCCATGTTCACTTGAAACCGGGCTGGGCTCTCCTCGCCCCCCATTTCCGTCTCCCCCACCCAATCGCTCCCGTCTCTACTCGAGGTACCTGTAGCTAGCAGGTGCCTCATCTATTGTAGTACGTACCTACCTCAGGTAAGGTGAGGTAACCTTGAAGGTACGGGCATTTGCGAAGGCCAATCACCTCATTCTTATGTATACCTTACCTTACCGCACCTGGCTACATGTACAGATACCTGCAGTATCTATGTGCGCTCCTCCAAGTGTCGCGATCGCATCGCATCGCATCGCATCGCATCCTCGTCCATGTCCACGTCCACCTCCACCTCTACGACTGCAGAGGAGGTCTCTGACTTAAGAACCTACATCCTTACCACCCACCTTCATCTGCCATCACCACCAACAATCACAATCACCTACCAACCTTACCTCACCTTACCTACCCAAGGTACATTGCGTTGCCTTTCCTTCTGCTCCCGCCAGGGCCGCCCTAGACCCGTCTGAGCGAGACTGGGCTTTGGGACCATCGAGCCGTAGTGTGTCGTGTCGTGTCGTGTCGTCTCGTCTCGTCCGTCGTTGCGTCTCCTTCTTTTTTTGACGTCTTCCCATCCCACCCGGCGCCAACGCCGACGCCAACGATCCCTCTGTCCGCTTCGACCTCTTGGTCCTCCGATCGTCTTGTTTTATTTTATTTCCCATGTACATGTCCCGTCTCTGATCCTTTCCCTTTTTTACCCTTCCCCCCATTCCCCTCCCATCCCCCCCTTCTTTTCCCTTCCCTTCCCTTCCCCTCTGCTCGATTCCCTCCTCGACAGAGCATAGGCCAAGCTTCTGTCACTGTCACTCCTTTTCCTTCGTCCAAATCCTTCAGAGCCGACGCTCGTTCCCCGAAACCGCGCCATCTCGAGCCTTGTTTCGACCTCGCCGCTGCACCCTTCTGGTTCGTCCGTTCCGATCCCGCGACGATCCCCCGGCCTCGACTAGACCACCTTGGACTCCCGTCGCAACCATTCACTCATTCGACCCCTGTCCGACCTAACCTACTACGGAACTCTGAAAACTGGCCCCCTTGTCCACCATTGCGTTGCGAGCCGCACCCTGAATAGGCCTGGCTGAGCCGGCCATTGCGTACATCCCATCGTTCCAATCCCGCCCCGTCGTACAAACAGCCTGTCGCCCAGCAGCTCGACGAGGCGCCGTGCAACTTCCTTCGCTCCAACACGCTCCGTCCGCGACCTGACGACCACCGAACCATGGTCAAGCTGCTGTCGCCTGCATTCCCGCCGCGGCGGCCCTCGAGCCTGCTGCGGTACGCCCTTGCCGCCATCTTGGTCATGGCCCTATTCTACTACTTCGACCCGCGCCCCGGCGGTCTCTCCACGACACACCTCCCACCGGAGAAGCTACAGACGCCGCCTCAGACGCCAGACCCTAACCCACCGGCGCAGTCACAGCAAGACGCAGAGAAGCCCATCCCCGAGCCCGCGCCGAAGCCCGTACATCCGATCGACGACGAACCCACCGCCGCCGAGGAGGGCTCGGTCCCGAAGCCCGCCGTGTCTGCCTCGTCCTCGAAGCCGCACCCCATCGATGCCCTGATCAAGGAGGCCGACGAGAGATTCAACGGCCTGCTGAAGAAGGAATCCAAGACGCTGACGGCCGCCGCCAGGGCTTACCGCGAGCGTCGCGGCCGTCACCCACCTCCCGGGTTCGACGCTTGGTTCCAGTTCGCCCAGGAGCGCAAAGGCGTCATTGTCGAGGACTTCTTCGATCAGATTTACCACGACCTGCGACCCTTCTGGGGCGTCGAACCCTCGCGCATCCGCAAAGAGGCCGCAGAGTACGAGATGACCATCAAGGTGCGCAAGGGGCGCGCCACTCGAACGAGCGAGTGGTTCTGGACTGTGCATTGGACCAACATGATCAAGACCATCGAGCACCTCCTGCCCGACATGGACATCGCCCTGAACCCCATGGACGAGCCGCGCATAGTGGTGCCGCACGAGGACATGGCGCAGTACCTAAGAAACGCGGCGATGACGGAGGGGATGCCGGAACCGAAAAAGGTCATGAACACGTTCCAGGCTCTGCCCAACGACGAGAAGGAGCTGGACCGGAATGTCAAGATCAAGAGCAAGCACTGGGAAAAGACAAGTACGTTCCAGCCGGCCGTCTCGGGACCGGATGTCTCAAACTAACGTTTCCAGAACAATACTGGCTCATTGCCCGCCGCGGATGCCCTCCCGACAGCCCTGCGCGACTAGCTGCGACGCAAAAGTCGTTCGACCATCGCCCGAGTATCGGCACCAAGTACTCGAAGCCCCACATGCGCGACGGCTTCGTGTCAAACTATACCCTGTCGACCGAAATATGCCACCAGCCCGACCTCCAGGGCCTCAACGGAATCTTCATCGAGCCCCTCAGCACCTCGGCCACGACCGTCCTCTTCCCCATGTTCGGCGGGTCCAAGCTGGCCATCAACAACGAAATCCTCCTCCCGGCCGCCATGTATTGGACGGAAGAAGAGCGCTTCAGTGGTGGCGGAGACCATGGCGGGCCATGGAGCCGGAAGAAGGACGCCGTGATATGGCGCGGCGTTGCGACGGGTGGACGCAACCGCGCCACCAACTGGAAGGGCTTCCAGCGACACCGTTTCGTGGCCATGAACAATGCGACCAAGGTGTCGGGCGCAGAGGATGGCACGATGGAACCGATCAACTTTTCGCTCCCGGACAAGATGTACAACCTCGCGGCACAGGCCATCAACGGCGTCGGCGAGTGGATCAGCTCGTGGGCCGACGTTGGGTTCACGGATCTCATGTGCGAGCCGCCGGGCAAGGCCGGCACGTGCAACTACACCAGCCCGTATTTCAATGTGACGGAGGGCGTCATGCTGACCGAGATGTACGACTCAAAGTATCTCCCCGACATTGACGGCAACAGCTTTTCCGGGAGGTACCTGGCATTCCTCGGCAGCACCAGCTTGCCCATCAAAGCGACGCTGTGGCGCGAGTGGCACGACAGCCGGCTGGTGGCGTGGAAGCACTTTGTGCCCATGGACAGTCGGTTCAACGACTACTACGGCATCATGGAGTACTTTTTAGGGTACGGCGACGAGAAGCCGGGACACGACGCCGAGGCGGAGAGGATAGCGTTGGACGGCAAGGCGTGGGCGGAGAAGGCGCTGCGCAAGGAAGACATGCAGATTTACACCCTGCGCCTGCTGCTGGAATACGCGCGGGTGACGGATGAGAGAAGAGAGAGCATGGGCTGGGTGCACGATCTGCTGGCGGAGAAGACGGCGACATGAGAGCATGCAAGGCGGGCGGGGGGATACATACCATCACGAGTGCGGATCTAGGCATGGCGTTTCAAGGAGTTGGGCATTTGGTGCGTGGAATCTTGTTTATGTGTGACCTGGTTGTGGGAAGTGCGGTTCTTGTCTACGAATACCAAGGGCGCCCTCAAAAGGGGGGGAAAAGCAGAGTGCGACGAATTATCATAGGTGCAGTGTACAACAACGACAACAGAATCCAGCGTGTCTGGTTTTGATAACGACGCTGGCTTCGGGGGCGAGCACATGGTTCAGTTTGGTTCAAGAAGAACTCGGAGCTTGCATCCGCAGACGGCCGTGTGGAGCCGACGGGCGGACGAAGGAGCCGAGCAAAGCCGGTCTTGGGCGTCGGAAACCGGTGCAGCAGACTTTTCGGGACCGCGAGGGCATCTCCACGTGTCCATGTCCTTGTCCTTGTCCTTTGTTCTTCTTCTCAAACAGAAAAGATTTTTTTTTTTTTCGATTAATTGGTGATGCATCTCGGAACAGCAGAGGCTGCCGGCGGCAGAGGGGTGCGAGTTGGATGCAGCCGCGCGGGGACGACGATTACGAGATGATGAGCCACTTGACGGGGTTTCGAGACGCCAACTTTTACGTAAAGGGCCAGGGGTTTGTCCTTGTCGTCGGGTGTCATTCTGGGCCCTGGAGAATCTGATGAGCCCGGCCGCGCAGCCTCGGAGGGAAAGAAGAAAAGAAGCAGGTACGGATGAACACAGCTAGCTCATGGCGGCGGCGGCGGCGGTGGCGGTTTGGTCTCCCGTCCGGCTTGCGCCGGCCAGGGGGGAGGTAAGATGAGGATGGACGTCTCATGGGACCTCTGGACAACGCAGGACTGAGGGACCTGCGCGTCCGACGGGAGCTGCTTGATAACAGAAAGGCGGGCGTGGATGCCGAGGCCGAGGACTGCGGAAGGCTGAGGTGCGAGAAACTGCGGTGTGAGTGGTCTCCCTTTGTGGATGAAGGAGGGTTGGTTATAGTCGGGGCGGCATGGTCAGATGGAAATCTGATGTGAGCCCCGGGCCGGCTGGCCTGTTTGTGTTGTTTGAAGATGGATGGATCGTGATCAGGCTTGATGAGGTGCAAGGGTAGTAGGGTTCGCTGACGGCTGTCCTCGTTTGCTTTTTTTTTTTTTTGTGGTCTGGTGGTGGAGGGCCTCAATTCTGGAATAAGCGTGTCTCTGATGATCAGATGTGAAAGGGGATTCAGATTGTAAGATGGAGCAGGTGCCTACCTTGGGTATCCCGGCCGAGCCGATGCGGCTGCATAAGGGCTACGCGGAGACGAGGGATATAGTATGGTAATCGAAAGTGCCGTGAACCTCGAGATTCCGACGATTTCAATGAAACAACCACACGAATACGAGACTTGGACTGGAGATGCACCCAAACAAATAAAGAACGAGAAGACGGGGAAACACACAAAATCCAAGGCGAGGGCGGGAAGGGGAGGGAAGGGAAGGGGAGTCCGGATGATTCGTGTCCTTTCCCAACAATTCCCTCCTAGGTCGTCAATGGTCACCGTGTGCCTGGTATGAATGCGATGACTCCGTGTCGCCCCGAGAGAGGGAGGGAGGGAGGGAGAAAGAAAAGAGACAGAAGGCGAGGGCGATAGAGTGATGGTTCGCGTCGTCCTGCCATTAGCGATCTCAGCAAACTCGCGACGGACGTGGGATCCGGTCAGCGACGGGGCGCCGGGCCCTACTTAAATAATGCCTCGCGCGCCAGTGACTGCGACCCTTCGGCGCTCACCTGCCGTTAAGTGGCACAGCTCCGGGCGCGCCAGACCCCTAAGTGCAGGTGCCCCAGCGGCCCCCAGCGGCCCCCCCCCCCCCTCCCCCAGCGGGGGCAGGAGCCCCCATGTGAGTGAGCCCGACGGCGCCGCTAGCCACGGCACCGTGGGAGGGGGGGGAGGGGATCCACTGATGTTCCCCTAAGTGCAGGTCTACCCGCGACGTGGACAGTGTGGATCCACCCAGCACCCACCTTTTCCGGGCTCCACCGCTGGAACACTGGTGTCATCGGCCGTCGCCGCTGCTGCCGCTCCGGGATGCATTGGCCAGGCAGGTAGGTAGTTCTGTTCATGTCTAATTATTGTATATTATTTTTCTTTGGACTTTGTCTACCACGCAACGCGACGTTCCGAGTCTCGGGAAAGGTATCTCGTCTGTAAGTGAAAGCTACACAAGGGGCAAGGCAAGTGCCGAGGGGAAAGAGAAGACTGTGATAACGGACGGGATAACGGCAATCAGCGGAGGGGGGGGAAGGAAGGAAGGGACACACGTCAAGAAAAAATCAAAATAAGAATGAAAAAGTACCCCGCCATTCCAGAAAGATACCTCCCTACCTCCCTACCTACCTACTTACTTACCTACTTACATTGTACTAACCTACCTTAAGTGTAGCTGCCGCCAGCATCAGCAGCCGGTGCAGAAACTGCCACTTGCGTCCCTCCTGCTTTCCCTCATTCGCACGCGGCAGGTTGATAATTAAGGTACTGGCAGACTGGAATGCGTGATGCGGCATACGCCTGCGCCGCACCGCACCGCACCCGACGTTTGTCTGGAAACATGCGCAATCGCCGCGAGCCGAGTCAAGCTCTTCCTTCCCAAGGTACCTTGCCCTACCTTACTGGGCTCGCCGAACACTTCCCGCGCAACATCCAGAATCCCGGCATGCCTGCCTGTCTCCATGCTGCCATGATTCCGGGTCCTGGTCCTGGTCCTGGGCCATGGCTGTCGGTGTCGTCGAGGGCGCGACGGAAAAGGTTTACATTACATACCTTGAGTGTCCCCGTCTTCACCTTCCTCTTCTTCCCCTTCCTACCATCTCCCGTCTCTCTCTCTCTTCCTTCTCGTCAGATTCTTCCTCTGTCCCCATTCTCTTCGTTCCCTTTTCACTCTCCTCCACCTCACCCTCTTCCTCCCATTCACACTCTCAGAGTGAATCTGTCCCATCCGGCGCGATGCATACCTCGATGATCAAGTCCAAGTTCCTTAGCCACCCGGAGGACCTCGGCATTGTCGCCGTCGGCTTCTCTGGTGGACAGGTAAGCCTCGCGACCCCAAACCCCCCTCCAACAACCGCTTCCCAGCTGACCACCTCTCTCCCCAGGGCAAAGCTGGTGTCGACGTCGGTCCCCAAGCCCTCATCGACTCGGGCCTGATCACCCAACTCCGCGACGAGCTGGGCTACAAGCTCCACGGCGACGAAGACGTGCACCTCTACACCGACCTTGTTCCCGAATCCGACCCGCCATACCGCAACATGAAGAACCCCAAGCATGTCTCTTCCGTCACGGAGCGCATCGCCGACCAGGTCTACCAGCAGTCGCGCCACGGACGCCTGACCCTGACCCTCGGCGGCGACCACAGCATCGCCATTGGCACCATCGCCGGCTCCGCAAAGGCCACGCGCGAGCGTCTCGGCCGCGAGATCGCCGTCATCTGGGTCGACGCTCACGCCGACATCAACACCCCCGAGACCAGCGACAGCGGCAACATCCACGGCATGCCTGTCGCCTTCGTGACGGGGCTTGCCAAGGAAGACAAGCCCGAGTACTTTGGCTGGCTCAAGGACGAGCACATGCTCAGCATCAGGAAGCTGGTGTACATCGGCCTGAGAGACGTCGACGCCGGCGAGAAGAGGATCCTGAGGGAGAACGGCATCAAGGCCTTCAGCATGTTTGACATTGACCGGTACGTGTGACCCTACGTGTTGGGGGCGTTGGCCGATGACTTCTGACTCGGGGGTTGGGAACGCTACAGTTACGGCATCGGTCGCGTCATGGAAATGGCGCTCGCGCACATTGGCAGCGACACGCCCATCCACCTGTCGTTTGACGTGGACGCGCTGGACCCCCAGTGGGCGCCGTCCACCGGCACGCCGGTGCGCGGTGGCCTGACGCTGCGCGAGGGCGATTACATCTGCGAATGCGTGCACGAGACGGGCAACCTAGTGGCGGTGGATCTCGTCGAGGTGAACCCGCGGCTGGCAAAGGACGAGACGGGCGTCAACGAGACCGTGAGGGCGGGATGCTCGCTGGTGCGGTGCGCCCTGGGTGAGTCGTTGTTGTGAGAGGTTGTTATTTTGCATTCATTGAAAGAAGAGAAGAAAATATGGTAGAGGAGGACGTGTCGCAGGATACATGGTATGAGGCGGGAATCGGTTCGGCACTTGCCTGGGAGGCCCGATAGACGAGTGGTAGGGTTCCGTGCCAGAAACGGGGCCGAGGTCATGTCATAGTTGGTCAATACCACGCAGCAGAAGCACAAGCATTGTCACTCTCCATTCGTCTGTTCAACAGCATGGCATACTCTGCAGGTTCAGGTGGGCGCGCCTTGCTGCGGCAACCTGCAGCCTGCTCAGCACCCTCGAGACAATGGAAGTGGTGGAGGAGCGGTGACTGGAAGACGGCGGTCCGGAAGCGTCCCGGCAGCGGGGCAGTGGGGTCCGGGCCCGGCTCTGCGGGAGGTGAGGTGTCCACTGAAGGTGGACCGTCGCAGTGTGGTTAGAAGTGGTTTTAAATCTTTTAAATTCTTTTTATTTTCGGATGCCCAGCCATCGTCATTTACGCGATTCGACGAGACACGCTTTCTCCCAGCCACCTCGTCTGAAGAGGCCGCGCAATGGTTCTGCCGGAGAGGAATTGAGAACAGCGCTGGAACCCTGAAGTCTTTGTTTCTTCTTGGGTGTGCTGTACACTCTACCTTCAGAAGATTCCGGTTGGCGCGCCCGTTTTCGCAGAATACCACCGAAATCCCGGTCGCACGTTTCCCGCCAACTCGCCCGTCCGAAGCAACGCGCCTTTGCGCCGCAATCAACAGATTCATCTCGCCGAATCTCACGCATTCTCCGGGGGAAAAAAAAATTAAAAGCCCAGGCCAGCCAGTCGCGACGTCGTCTGCGGATATTCCCGCTTTGGGCCCTCGGGTTACCACACGCAAGTGAGGCGAGACGAACGAGTTGCCGTTGCAGCCCGACACCCCGGACCGCAGGACGCAGCATCAACAAGGCGGGGGGTTTCCGGCCCAGGATTGGACTACAGTAGAACCAACCGACTGCGGAAGAAGCACCTTCTTCCCGCCCCTCCTCCGCTTCTGCGTCTCGGCGGTCGTTTCCTTGACGTGGCATACGCGCTCATCATCAGGTTTTCATCCTTTGGAATACTCCCCACTCGGCTTGGGTTCAAACTGGGCTGCGCGAACCATTCCGCCAACTATCGCGGCGCGGCTCTGCTTGGTTCCCATCTCTCGCTCATCCCGCCGGCTTGGATCTCACTTGCTTTTCCAAGCACGCCCGGGTCGTTCGCCGCGGCCTCACTCACGCTTACGTGGACGCTCCGAGCCGATCTGACGGTCTCGCGACGAGCACGCGCGAAATCGAATATTCATTTACGGAGCACCGCGACATCCTGCCCGGGTTTTCCGGTCCAAGCCCGCGACCAGCGACGGCCTTGACGTTTCTACAAGTTGAAGATCCCCGCAGCCCGCCTGAAGGCAGTATTCGGAACGTTCGAACACGAGCGAAAAGCACGATCAAGCACCCCACGACGATAAACGGTTTACCCGCGACCGAACGACCAAGCTAAATGCCCTCCAAGATGGCCGCTTCGACGCTCACGAGCAGCTCCCATTACGACCGGCGCGTCGTCGAGCGCGTGCATCGGTACCAGTGGCCCGGCATCCAGTTGAACCTCTGGATCCTGGTCATGCTGGTCGCCTCGTGCCTGATCATCGGCGTCTTTGCGTCTTTTATCGAGGTGCAGCAGCAGCTTCTCCTGCCGATACCGTGGTGCGTCCGCATAAAACATCTCACCCGGGGGTTCTTCTGCCCCTGACAACGGTTGCTAACGTCTAGGGATGGGTCCAGGTATTTCCCCTACTACATCACCGTCGCGAGCCTCGTCGTCGTCTTCATCGGGCTCCTCCTCTGGCTCGTCTTCCAGCGCCGCCTCCTCCCGGCCATCGTCATGATCGGCGCCTTCATACTTTTCATCCTGTGGTTCGTCGGGCTGGTGGTCGTGAGCATACAGCTCTGGGGCCCGGACGGGTCCGTCTCGAGTACGTGCAACCTGGCCGTGTTCAATCGCAATCCGACGGGGCAGAGCTTGGACACGCTTGCGTGGCTGCAACAGAGGAGCACGTGTGAGTTTGTCCTCCCCGCGTGGTGTGGCCCTCTCTAGCAGAAGGAGGAGGTTTTGTTTTCTGAGGTCGTGTATGTGTGTGCTGACGACCAACCAGGTCAAGCGTGGCAGGCGGTGTTCTCCTTTGCCCTTGTCGGGGCGCTTTTTCTGGTTTGGATCATGGTCATGGCGTATCAAGTCTTTGCCGCATCGTGAACAGTCCTGACGACGAGTTTCTCGGGACGTGGACGTTTTGCAAGACTTGCTTGCGCACAACTTCTTGGATACATACTCTTTTTTCCCCCCTCTTTTTCCCCCCGTTTTTGCTTCTGTGGCCCTTGTTCCGTACGGATCGTTTGGCTCGGGTTTCGCTAATGAGTATATACGATTGATGGATTTAATATGAGGAGGAGCCGTGTTCTTTGGTTCGATCGCATATATTGGCGTTGAGTACGAATGGTATGGTACATAGGCTTGTTATGAGCGAGGCACGGTGTCTGTCTCATGAAGATGAAGAAAACCGAGACCACGATATCCATGCGTTCGTCGTTCCCCGGGAGGTACGCTTACGCAAACATGCCGACTTCGGACGGACGCCGTCAAAGCTGAGCCGTTCCCGGCGAACCCCCCCCCCCCCCCCCCCTTAACATGCCATCATTATCATCATCGATTCATCACATGTTGGGACGACGGCGGGCCGACTGACGTAGGCGGGGCGTTAGCTGTGTGCTTGCCGTATAGCCGGGACTAGTCCGACATGACGGGAGGCTCTTCTGAACGATGCCGGCAGCTCGTCGTTGTCTTTCGAACTCGTGGGGGTGGCAGAGAGAGGGGTGAGTGGGCGAGGACCCCTGTTTTGCTAGTCTATCGGCAGTTTCTCTTTTATAGAAAGCTTGGGGAGGAGGGCTACCCAAGACGGATAGACTGCCGCCGTCTCGTCGTCGCGGTGGCAGGGAGGGGCGTGATGAGTGGTGGACGGGAGGAGTGGTTTCCTTGCATCAGGGGCGCGATATGCAATTCTTGTTTTCCCCAACGCAGAGGTCAGGGCAGGGCAGGGCAGGACACGTACCTTACTACAGTAGATCCTACAGCCTACGCGCGCGTTCAGGATTTCGGGGGGGAGATGGTTTGTGCTGGTGCTCGTGCTGATGACGTAGGGCGGGACTGGCCCGGGCTTTTTGCGGGTTTGCGGCTGTTCCTGAAACTGGGAGCAGCCACCTCCAAACTCGGTGCGGCTGGTTCATTAGGTCATGGTGGGCGGTATGATGTTGGATGATGCAGGTTTTATGGCCGGACGGAATGCGGGTACGTATAAAGACGAGGAATTCCACAACAGATGTGGAGGGGAGCTTTCAGTAAATAACACACATCTCTAATCGACTCTGCCAAATACTTCTCGTCGACGCATTAACCACCCCATTGGCATCACATCACCAAGACGTTCTTCACAATGAACCCCCTTAAGAGTAACAACCACGCCGCCCGGCCCGCCGGCCAGGAGAAGATGGACCCTGTTGATAAGGGTGAGTCTGGCGAGGCCGTGCCGTGCCGCGCCGGAAGGCAGGAGCAGGTTAGCTGACGAACGATTGCGCAGCCTTTGATGCTGTGACCAAGAAGTCCGGCCACGACATGTCGCGGAGCACGGATGAGAAGATCACCGACGCCGGGCGGAACATGTACGAGAAGGTGACTGGGTACGTAGTCTACCGGGATCTGTTATCTTGCATGTTGGTCAACGCTAACGACGGTTCATCGACTACAGCAAGAAGGTTAACTCCAAGATTTCCAACTGAGGTGTGCAATCTGGAAACAACCCCGGCGTTATGCGGTACTGGGATAGGATGGTATTCGTGTGGATTTGGGCATGCTGGTTCGCCGATCGCGGCGTATACAGATGATAAAGACGTCAATCGATTTCAACTTTATCGAGGTAGATGTGTGTGCATGATACATAACAAGTCACAAAGTACGGGCTCTCGAGTACATGCTTATGTGTGTGAAGCTGTCCCCGCCAGAGGTGAGCGTTACGTCGAGTTGATGTTGACGCGGTTCATGTTTCTCGGTGGTTCGGACGTGTGTTTATAGACCGACGTGGTGGCTGCAGTTTCACAATGTCGCGTCCGACAAGAATTTGACTGAAAATCCGCCATGGTATCCCAATCATGACGCATCTGCACCAGCTCAGAGTCTCTGTCGATCTGGTCAGCCCTGCGAACTTCACAGTGATGGAGACAAAATCTTGAGACAAGTCGACAGGAGATCCATTGGGCAAGACTAGAGATAAGATAGACACAACCGGAATGGGTAATGACGGTAGTTGTCGAAATAAGAAATAAGAGATGGCAAAGCACGACCTTAGCACCATGAAGCAGAAAAAAAAAGGAATCAGCCCCTGTCGGATCCTTGTTGCCAGGCAAATCCCGCCGAGACGGCGCGGCTCACGCTTGTTTGCAAAACAAGCACCGACTGCTATACACTTCGACAAGGCATGACATTTGAGAGCATGCGACTGAGCCACTTAGGCTCCTTCGAACGACACCGTATGATTCTGGAACTTAGGCGTCAGGTTCGGGGCGTCGCCGGCAGATAGTTCGTCGTCGTCGTCGGCGAGGCCCTCCATCTTTCGTCCCAGTTGTGATTGTGAACGGTCGATAGCTGGTCCAACGGCTCACGTGCCAAGCTCTTGTTGATACGGAAGTTCGCAGCAAGGGCAATTAAGTCCACGACAGCTGTTGGTGGCGAGCGAGTACGAGTGTCAGCGGATCTAACGAAGCTATACCTTGGAGATTGTAATATATTTTATATAGCTCATTAGTATAGACTTAAAAGAAAAAGATATTTATAGTAATATAAACTAGGTATACTAACTAATAATTAAATAAGCTATTAATATCTTAAGAAACTAGAAACATTTATAATAACTTCTTTAATATTAGTATACTATATTATTATTATATTATTATTACATTAAAATTATAGCTAGTATACTTAGTGAAATATCCTATAGAGACGGAATAGTAATCCTAGGCTTATTTAAAAAGAAATAGCTACTTAGTATTCTTTAATATTTATTAAATAGCTTGAAATATCTTATCTACTTCATTAATATCATTCCCTTTAAATACGTATCTAGTTTTACTAACTATATCTATTCTTACTCTTGCTTTAATCTTTTAGCTAATATTACTTTAATACTCTAATTATTAGATTTAATTAGTATAAGAAAGCTTAGCTCTCTTAAATAATACTTAGAGAGATCTCTAGTAGTATTAATATTATTAATAGTTTTGAAAAATAGTAATATATGATTAGAAAAGCTTTGAATTAATTTATTCCTCTAGGAAACAATTATGAAGAAGTGTCTTAAGATCTTTAATAATATATTAAACCTCTCTATTACTATTATAAGAGATAATAATAACGTAATTAAACTTGAAGAGTAAGAAGAAAATATTAGGAATAGCTCTAAAGATAAGTAATTTATCTCTTTATTTAATACTTAATAGCTAATATATTTTGGTAAATTATGGTAGTTTAGCTACGACATCTTGGCTTTTTTATAATAGTAAATAAATATATATTATTCTATTTATATATTAAAGTAAGCTATATTTCTAAAATAAACTTCTAATAATACTATAAAGGATCTTAAAGTATTTATTATAAATATTCAGAGTTATTTTATTAGTATATAATATATTCTCTCTTTAGATACGTTTTTTATATTTACTACTCAAACTTAATTTTAGATATATTTCTCTCTAAGGAGCTCTATTTCATATAAATTTATAGCTATTACTACCTATAGGTAATTAAAGTAAGTACTACGTATAGGTAGTTTTGGGTACTACCTATACGGGTAATTAGCAAGCCTATGCAGACCCCAGACAATCCTATACCGGATCATCATAACGGTTAACGAGACGCTTTATTATGCAGCCTCAAAACGAGCACATTGATACTTTTGCAAACAATACAAGCGTAGATGGTGCGTCTTATCAATCCATTTCTTAGACTAGATCCTGCTGCGCTCAGAAGCATCAAATCGCTACTGTAGAGAGCGAGCGTTCGCCAGACGGGTAATTCATCATGGTTATTGGATGCTCCTAAGACGGCACCCACCTGACCTTCATGCTCGCAGGGAACGGCACGGTTTGTCCCCAATCCTCCGTCAAGTACTCAGTACGGCCATCCATCTTCTTCACCTTCTTCAAAATGCCCTGAGGTTGAACAACACGCTCTTCCGCGTCATCCTGTTTCCAGTCTTTGGGCACAAACGGGCGTTCCAAAGCTTCCAGTTGAAAAAGAGCCTTGAACATCCCGATGAGCGCGGCTCGGCTCGTGCCGGCACCGAAGCAAGCGTGCGATCCAAGACCATCGTCCGTGGTAGCCATGCCGGAGAGATGGATGGCTCGCGTCGCAAGACGCAGCAGCATTCCATCATCACAGTCTTTGGTGATGGCGACCTTGTGCATCTCATATACAAGGTTCGGGTCGTCGAGACAGGCGTCAACCGCCAGGGCAAACTGCGTTCTGTTAGAGACATGATAGATCGGCCTGTTAAAGACTCAACATACCATTTTGGCTTGGTCAGGCACCAGGGACACAATTGTCGGCAAGACGTGATTCCAGGTAATTTCCCACGCACTCAGACCCTCTTTGGCGAGTCCTTTGACCATGTTGGTTCCGTAGGCGGAGACGTTTGACTCGACGCTCTTGACCCCGGAGCCACCAAATAGACGGAACCCGGTCACGGACGCGACGCTCTTTTCGATGATTCTGCCGAGATCAGACATCGCCTGTCTCGCCTTCAGCCTGAGAGGCCACGACTTGACCGCATCATCATTGAGGAAAACGGCGTTGAAGATGCACGCTAGGGCTTGGTACAGCTCGTGCTCCGTGTAGACGCCCTTGGGATTTGTATCCAGCTTCAAGGGGAGATTGAAGACTTGCGACACAAAGTGCACGTGCGCCAAGTTTCCAACATCGCGAATGATGTCAACTTGAGTCTCCTTGGCGAGCCCCATGCCTAACGTGTATGACTTCTCGCGCAACAGCTTCAAAGTGACGTTGAAGTAGAACTGCTTCACATCTTCTTCCCACCGGACGTGATTGCCAAAGCATTTGTGTTCCACATGCATGGGATCACTTCCCGATGGTAATGGCTTGGTTGTTTCAGGCTTGAGATACTCAACGCCCTGATTCCAAGTAACCCGGTACGGACTCTGATTGTCTACCCGTCGAGACAAAGTACTTGTGGTTGGCAACTGGCGAGGCTGGCGACTTGACATTCCATCTCGTTCGACTGGAGTATAACCGCTGAATAGATGGACCCTTCCAAGGTCACTGAGAATCTTCTGGTTCTCACTGGGAATAACCATGGGGTAATGTGCATAAACCGAGTCGCCGTTGAAATGATTTGGAAAGGCATTTAGGAACAGCTTGTAGAATACACAACCATGGTTGACGTTCAAGTCGTATTCCGCCTCCCTGAAACCCCAGTTGGTGAGGTGGCGAGGACTGTAGTCGATTGTATAATATCTGTCTCCCCGTACGAGACACACAGCATCGGAGAGGACGACGCGTGAGATGGTGTACGTGGGAGCAATACCAACTCCAGGCGACAGTGGCTGCTTGGCAGCTTCAGAAACGAGCCCGGGGTAGAGCTCGACATTGTCGGGATGCTGGTATAGATGTCTTAGACTCTCCGCCACGTCAGTGTCTGGGTTGATCTCCTCAAATGTATCGTATGGCTTCAGTCCAAAGTGCTTGCGGAATTCGTTCAGACCGGCGACATTCCATTCGCGGGCCTGCTTGATGCCAGCAACCTCGACATTCCTCATCGAAAGAGGGACATTTCGCGCTCCGAACGAGCCGGCGCAATCCTCTATCGCTTCGCTGATACACCTGAAAAGGTCGTCGTCGTCGAACTTGCAAGTCGTCCTGTCTCGCTTGAGTCCGCCAAATTCGCGAAGTCCAGGATCTTCCCCCATGCGCTTGAGAAGCTTCTTGGCTTCCGCGTCCCACTCTCTCTTGGACACAACCTTCTCGAGTTTGTCCGCGTAAGATTTCCGAATCCACTCTTCATCTTTCTGGGAGATGCATGAGTGCCAGCGGTAACAAAGATTGAACTCGGCAGAGTTGACGTTGCCAGTCCCAATCTCAGCGCCCGCTGGGGTTCCGGCACCAGCACCGGCTTCTTGTCGTGGGTCAAGCGTCCACGTGGTGTTGGTGCGGTTGAGGTTGACGATATTCCGGACGTAGTCTACAAGGGTGATGTTGATGTACAAGCCGCATGTGACAAGTCGCGCAGTCTGGAAGAGTTCTTCGTCATAGTGCTTGGCTGCCTCTGCGTCACCCGCAGCCGGCCGAGGAAATCTGTTGCCTTCGTTGATGGCTGCCAGGTTATCCGCGACGTGGTTGTGGAATCGATTGAACATGACCAAAAGCACGCAAACACCAGGTGGCATGCCGTTGAGCCGCCCATCAGCAAAAGCGTCAGGCTTCAGCTTGCCGTCCCTGTGCGTCCGGACCAGATCCTGCATCTCCTGATTACTTCCATACAGTGGAGAGAGATCAAGGTATGCCGACGTGTTCGAGATGTTGGGGTTCTTACGGTCTGTCCAGAAAAGATCTGTGATCGGTCAGAACCGAGCTCTTTTGACGGTTGCGATGCACGTACCATGGATGATGATTGTAGCCCAATACCACAATATACTCGAAACATTGTTGGGATGCTTCTTGAACTGGCCTTCGCGTCGCGCCATGACCGAATCATAGATTATTTCCGGGTCCGGCATGGCTCCCAGCGTGACTGTGCGAGGCTTCACAGATCTCGCGTAGGGTTGACGTGCGGCGCCTCGCAAGGGAAACAATGGGTTCTGGGCCATGTTAGACATCGTTGTGATGTAACGACGTTTCGCGGGGGGAACTCACGTTGTAGGAGCCATCAGCCTGGCGATACTTCAGCTTTCGTTCATTGTCGTCCAAGTATAGAAGTGGAGGATGCTCGAGAGAATCCCAGAGCTGCTCGATGAAGACGTTGGTTAGGATGTCGCGGGCTTTGGACTTATGCGGGAGCTTGGCGACGATCTGGATGGTTCGCTCCATGATCATGGTCTTGTCGTCCTGGATGTTTTCAAGCTTGAGCTTACTCTTGATGATTTGAGCCAGCGTTTTGATATCTGAAGGCATTTCAGCAATTTTGCTACATGACATGAAGTCATTTTCACGCTCATACCTTGAACTTGCAGCGCCCGAATGTGTTGCCACAATCCTGGACGGGTCGTGTCTGCTGGATATGTTCCATTGCCAAATTTGACTGGCAGCGGCCGCTTCGAATACAGCTTCGCTTTCTGCGCACTGGTGGACTTGGCATCATATTTACCGTAGTTTGGATTGCCTCTGCTCGGCTGGTCTGGAGACGGCGTGTTTCGAGGAACCCCGTGCTTGCCATCGTGGTTTTCGACGTGAACTTGTACGCCTCCTTGTTCGTGATGCGGACCGGAACCGCCCTCGGCACTAGACTGGCTTCCGCGCTTCATGATAGTTGACAATCTTGAAATCTTACGGGTGCGATACTACTTCTTGCAAAAGACACTCTCAAGGTAAATCTGTAGAGGGAGCTGTCTGTTCTTATGGGAACGAAGCTATCAGCCGTCAACGGATAGATACAAGGGTTATTCTCGGAAGGAGCCCAGTCGCTGCTCCTCGGCAAACACAACTTCGTGTGCTAACGCGTTGGGGATTATGTGAGTAGCAATAGCAAACAGGGCCGCAACGATAGACATCAACTGTCTTAGATCATATCTAAAACTAGTTTCCACACGGGAAACGTATCGGCCGGACGTGCCCTGCAAGCGTCCGTGTTGATCCCCTTTGGCAACGCTAGGGAGCGATCATCTTCCAACCCGTTTGTCGATCCATGCTTTTGCATCATGTCGTTATACATTAGCAGTGAAGTTCGCAACACAAACAACAAATATCGGTGAAGAATCACTAAACCGTGATACGGTCGGCCATCTTGTTGGGGAAGGATACACAGCGTGAGGAAAACTAAAGCGAGCCCCCATGTTGTGCTTCGAGCATGGAACGATGGCCCCGCTGGTCAACCATGCCACTGGGCTGAAGCACAGGAAACAAAATGGAGCATCAAAGTACTGCCAACGCATGCCTTAGCGGCTCGTATATGCTGTACCATGGAATTGGTTTCAAAATGAGGATTTGATGAGTTGCCTTCACGCTTCTCGCGCCAACCTATCTTCACGTGAAGGTATCCCGCCAAGGAATGACTTTTGATGGATGTCTCGTTGGAACATGGGGTCGTCTTATCTATGCCCTGCAACAAGCTCTTGCTGAAATAGCTTAGCTGTGGATAACGCGCACCCTTTCTTGTCGGCAACGTCTCACTTGAAGAAGCTTCAGAAACGTAGAGTGAGACCGTCCTTCTCAGCTCTTATGACATCAGGTTGGCAAGCCTATAACGAGCAAGGCTTGTAGCGATAGCAATTCGAAGTAGTTGTGTCTCGGAGAAGAAGAGAGTTGGAGCCAAGCTAATGCCTTATCCAGCTCTAAGTTCGAAATCTGGGCTTGAGACATGTCTCCCTAACTTCAGCTCGAGCAAGTTAGGGCAAGGTTGTCTTGCTGGCAGCCAAACGCATCTACTGAACGCATCTACTCTATTACAGCCTAGCTTCACCGAAAGGGAGAAGTGAATTCCAAAGACGCTGCGTTCTGCAGATCTGTCTCATGAGAAAGTTTCGAGGTCCAGCCGCTGTGACTACCAGCATGCCGATCAACCTTGACCAGGATGAATGATGCTTCCTCTTCCGCCACGCATTATTTCACAGCATCAAAGTAGTAAGGCATCGTGAGACATTGCCGGAGAGTTGAGTTTCCGTGAATCATCCACTCTCGCGTAGCACAGGGATAAGCCGAGATGCCGATTGGTGACGCAAGCCTTGCCCTACTGCCCGGTTGCAATTCGCTCACGACAACCCAGCGCGGTGCACGATCCATTCTCACATAACTCCAGGAGCGCGGTACGAAGTCTAGTTTGATCGCGGAGCCCGAGAACGTCTCAGACCATTATATGAACAAAAGCCTCCGTATCGACCGTTAAGAAGTTGGATAGAACATCTCACGATACCGCCTTGGAATCAGAATCGACACCCTTTCCCGTACCCAACTCCCCTTGAACTCGGATGCATCCCAATCTTCTCGCACACTCTGATCCATCAGCCGCGATCAGGGGAAAGACCGGAAGCCCCTCCGAGGATGACGCTTTCCGGGCTGGCCAGCTGTGTGGCCCTCGAAGGAAACTAATCCTTTGCTTCGACGGTACCGGCAACAAGTTTCGAGGAGACGACAGCGACAGCAATATTCTGAAAATCTTCCGCATGCTGGATAGCTCAGCGAATGACCAGTGTACGTTCATTCTTGGAATTTCTTTGACGCCCCCCGAACGGTGCAGGAGCTTAGATTACTGATGCGAAGATTAGTTCATTACTATCAACGTAAGTTTCTCACAATGTTTGCAATGGACGCAGGATCTGACTCAATGGCAGCTGGCATCGGGACCTATGTCGTCTCGGAAAACTTGACACATAATGGCTTACGTGCTAAGTGGAAGTCATACTATCAGATGGCAAAAGACTCGGCAATCGGGTCCTCTTTCGACCAGCATGTTGTCGGGGGTTACCGTTTCCTCATGCGATACTATTCGCCAGGCGACTACATCTATATGTTCGGCTTTTCGCGGGGTGCCTACGTCGCTAGATTTCTTGCTGAGATGTTGGACTTCGTCGGCCTGCTTGCACATGGAAACGAGGAGATGGTTGCCTTTGCCTGGAGTGCTTTTTCTCAGTGGCAATCTCGCAGGACCAACTCCACCCCAGAAGGAAAGGAGGATCGCGAGAGAATGTACCGATTTCTTAAAGGTTTTCGAGAGACCTTTTCGCGACCGATCCGGCGAATCCGGCTTTTAGGACTTTTCGACACTGTCAACAGCGTTCCGCGCTTTGAGACGGCATGGATGCAGCGCAGCAAGTTCCCATACACGGCTAGAAGCTCGGCCAAGGTGATCAGGCATGCTGTGAGCATAGATGAGCGGCGAGCAAAGTTCCGACAGGACCTCATCTACCAGGAGCCTAGGACGAGCCACAAGAAGAACGCCGTTAAACACTTGATGGAACATCATCCTATCAACGAGAAGGTACTAGAAATCCAGGAAAAGTACAGGCCGGGGCGCCGATCCACCCTTGCACCGGGGGACATAGTCGCCGCTGAGAACCGTGGCCGGCGGCAGAATTATGGCCAGCGAGAAGATGCAGAACATCCGGCGCCTTTCCGGGCTCGATCTCGGACTAGGTCTAGATCGAGAACAACCGATCGGTCTCACGGAGGTACGGACCAGGACGCATCTTCTATCAACTCAAAACCGCCCATAGAAGATCTCGCCTACGATTCAGACGACGAGGATGAGCAGGATGTTGATGAGGTATGGTTTGCTGGTGGGCACGGCGATATTGGCGGAGGATGGGATGCTGTGGCAGGCCGCAAGAACGCGAGCCATATCCCACTGGTGTGGATGGTGCGGGAAGCCATTCGTGCAGGCTTGACATTTGATGTTGAACAGCTGGAATATTTGGGGTGTGTTGACGCTGTGGTCGGCTTATCGACCTCAAGCGCATCCCGCGACGTCGGCGCTTCGGCAGTGCCCGAGATCCACGTGGATGCTCCGTCTCCACTAGGCTCTCCGACCGCTTCTCCGGGTGGTTCGTCAACAGACCGGGCGAACGAAGACACAGGGAGTCTCGCCAATGCACACACCAGCACTCTCTTCAGTGACATGATCCACACGGCACACGAGGCGGATATTCACGACTCGCTTGATTTCTCTTGCGGAATGCACCCTGCAACCGTCTTCATGTGGCGTGTCATGGAACATTTACCGTTTCGCCGGCTTGATTTGAGGCCCGACGGGAGTTGGAAACCAATCCGATGGCCTTTGCCCAGAGGAGAAGTGCGCGATGTTCCCGACAAGGTGAGGGTTCATGGCAGTGTCATCCGAAGAATGAAGAGGGATCACACATATCGACCTGGTAACTTGATTGTGGGAGGAGGAGGCAGAGGGTGTCGTGTAGCCCCGAGAGAATATGGCCTAGGTGAATGGGTGTGCGTCCAAGGCAAGGGCGACCTCATTGATGAAGTTTGGGTCCGCAGACCCAAGGATTAAGCAAGATAAATGCATGCTAGAGTTGAGTTGACTTGAAAAGTCTCACTGCTTAGAAGTTTTGGCACACACTACCTGGGCCAAGACATTGATTTGTGGAGAAGTTTTTCCTGGTCTTTGAGCCAGGAAAGTATTGTAACATGTTCGCAAATAATCGTTTCCAATGAATATTAAAAGATTTCCGCCCAAACTTTACAGCCTTTGCGTCGTGTATTATCCCGTACAGACGCGACGGCGATATGAGACTGGACTTTACATAAGAGTGCAAGATGCGAAGCCCACCGTGCGTCTGAGTGTGCAGAACTTACTTGCGCTTTTGAGACTTGATTGAGCATAGCCTGCAACTTTGGTTGGCTTTCGGCCTGGTCAGTTGGCACCACCCATCTGCGCCAACGGCTATCTTTCTGAGAAAGTCGTTTTTGCTTAGTTGTCCAGACGCAAACAGATGATACATAGCCTTCCTTTTACAATAATACGCAATATAACCCAGCTCATTAGCAGCAGCTCAGAAGGTTGGTTGTACGAGCTCCATGGGTGTTTTCCGCTTGGCTTGGAGTAATAGAAGCTGAGCTTGCTACTGAGTGGTCTGGTGGAATCCTGTGCCAACAGCTCCGTCGTAGAGGGGCCAAATTTCATATCTAATGAATGCATGGATGAATCATGGAGGAATACGTCATTGGAATTCTTCAGGTTAAAACAAGCGTTCTCTATGCCTGTGTTGACAGAAACTGGTTGACACGCTAGCCAAGAGTCAAGAGTCGAGAATCAAGACGGCGGGGTTTACGAGTGAGGATTGATGTGTATGGGGAAGGCGACATTCCAAACTCCACATTTACACGGCCGCAGCTCGTCGACCGAGCGTTTTGCGATGAAGTAGCCATTTATTACTTATACATTATGTGATTAAAGCCACTATCGTCAAGCTTGAAGAGGACACTATCTAGCAGCGAGATTCCACTGCAATCACCTCACTGACGCCAGTCTCAATACCCTCGCCGGTGCTTTGAGCCTGTACGAATTGGGCGACGCCGGTGAAGGTGGCCTTGGTTTCGAAACCCGATTTGTCAACAGAAACCTTCTCCACCAAGCTGTCTCTCGCATCACCTCCGAACACGGTCAATCTCTTGTTCTCCGTCGCACCATTCCAGCTCATGTATACCTCAGTCTGGTTGCAGCTGCTGCACGCGAACGCCTTTGGGGCGTAGTACGGCTTACCAATCCAAGGGACTCTGTAGTTGCGGTAGCTCTGCACAAGCTTGTCTTCGCCGAACTGCGCCGTAAAGACACACTCGCCGTCGGCATTGAACTCCTTGATCTTGGGATTGCTACCGTATCCCATAACGACGTGACCAGTGCCATCGTCGAGGACTTGCACGTTACCCTGGGACGCGGCGAAGATGGTGTCGTTCTCATCGATGAGTTCCTTCGTCAAAGTGGCTTCCCAGGTGGGCCGTATTCACATTGATGAAAATACCAGAGGTCTGTTTGACGCCAGACTCAACTGCACTGTTGTCGTTGTTGAAGATGGAGATTAGGATGGTGCCGTTGCCCTCGGCGTGGATTCGGGCGTCGTGTTGGTAGCAGAACGAAAGACCGTTCTTCAGAGCGAAGTCACCACCAGTGCGACCCTGGATATGTCAGCAAAAGTGATTCAGAAGTGGCTGTTTGTAAGCGACTTGCGTTAAATGTCCACTCGACAGAGCCGTTCTTGGCGATCTTGAAGATGGAGCAATAGTGCCGAGAGGACACAAGGAAGCCGCCATCGGCAAATCTCTCGATAGAGTTGATGTGGAAAGGTCCCCACGGGTACGACTGGTTGCCCATGTCACCCAAGGGATACACCGCGGCAGAGTCGACCAAAGGAATCTTATCCAAGTGATCCAGGTGACTCCATTGAAACAGAATGTCGGGAGTCTTTACGTCAACCTCGAAGAAAAGAGAATCCACGATCCATCCGTCAACCGGGCCTCCGACAGAGGTCAAATCGGTTTGGGTAACGTTAGCGGCCGTGATGAACATGGTGCCCTCTGGAGTATCAGGTTCTCGTGCATGTCGATCCAGCTTCCACCCTCCAATCCAGAAGAGTCCCAACCCGGAAATTTTGGAGATTCAGACCGTCCTTGTTCTGAGGAAGGGTGACGTTGATGATGTTCGTGTACGTCTGGTCAAAAATCAACACGGCTCCGTATCCAAATCCGTAGGGTTCGGGGAAGGTGATGCCTGTGAAGTACGTGATGACCGGCTCACCGTCCAGAACCTGGGCGCTGTAGGCAGAGATGTCACCGTAGATGCCCTCCCAAATGAGCTCGTTGTCGTTGCTCATAATGAAAACAGAGTAGTTATGGCCACCGGAACCAGCCTGGTCGAAGAATAGATGGCCATCAGCAATCTCACCGGTCTGAGTAACCTTGAGCGACGGGGGCTGGAGAGCGGGCTCCGAACGGTACGTCTGCCAGTGCCATGGGTTGGTGGTGCTGCTGTTCTGACCTGTTGCGATATGGCCAAGACCAAGCAATGCAGCCGCAGTAACGAGAGATGTGAGGCGAGCCATGGTGAGTGCTGGCTGATGTGACTTCTGGGAAGAGTAGAGAGGCCTGGCGCAGGAAAGGAGCCGCGTTCACAGATTCAGATACTCTAGGGGGTTTCGTACTTTCCATCGCATCGATGATCGGTGTAGCCATCATCACATTCCCGAGATCGGCAGTCTGGAGTGAAAATCATCCAAAGTTTTCATCGTCAAAGCCAGGTCCTTGGCTCTTCGACGGGGTCGCTGAATGCGATGCAGCACTCTTCCAAGGAACCATTGTACGTCCCCAAGACGATTAGTGACCTACTTTCCCATATCTCGGCATCTGATAAGATGCGATTGATAAAGAATGATCATCAATTGCAGTAAACTGCCGTGCTGTGGAGGATCCGCGCGCATGCGCCGTCACATCGGTTGAGCCAGCCTCCACATCGTTTACTGCAAAATCTCCACCGTCGTCCGAAGACAAGGAGCAGCGGCCCTCGGTGGATGGATTTCATGGGCTTAGAGAACCGACTTCCGCAAGGTGTTCGGCCTGTCGGGGCGGGCATGTCGGAGGGTTTCCGAGCACGGGTTGTAAGAGCAGTGCGATGTTACTTTTCACCGTTGAAAGATTGCTCATGAGCTCGCACGACACACCGTGACTATCCACCTTAGCCATTCGAACGAACACTCTAGGGCAAATGCGAGTACGCAGGCACTCGATGAAGAAAATCGACAATTGCTCTGCCGCAACGGCTAGCTAGCGTTATAGTACCTTTACGTCCGCGAGATAGAGGCGTAGTATTGCCATATATTTCGATGGCCAGTTCGACATACATTGGTTGATACAGAAAGTTTTGCCCGGGTGCGGACAGCACCCGGAACTATGTTCGTCGTTCAGAGTTCTCGGCCGGTCCACAACGAGTGAGCACGGATCCGCTCCGGATTCTGAAGTGGGCTGCTACATTGGATCCGATCCATCCCTCCGAAGTGTCCCGAAGGCGTGGCTTTCTGGCTGGAAGTGGCGGCGCAAGTAGCCATTGTGATCGATGTGCAAGGGGAATAATTATACCAGTGGTATTCATGTGCGCCCTGGTATGCAAAGTCCTCCCAAGCCTTGTCACTCCAGTCTCGAACCGTGATGCCAGATCCCTTCGTCGCTTCGGCTTGATTATTGGGTCAAAGAGCTCTCCGTATCTGTGTTTTCAGAAGGCAGTGCCTGCGTTGTGAAAGCCATCTCCGTGGTGATCGGGGTCGAATCGTCACTCGAATCTCTCGATGCCGACCTCGAGCTGCGGAATGAGTCCGTAATGCTACCCATAATGCTAGCTAGGACGCGGCTTGCTTCAGTCTGCGCGGTCGCTCCGGGCCTGTTAGCCGCACCAGCGACTGCATTCGCTCGTCTCTCTCTGGCCTGAAGCGTCCCGCCCCCAATCGTAGTTGGCGGATCAGATTTTGTCTGAGCTGTGTTCAAGCGGCGAATGATGCCCTTTGCGCCCAGTCGCTCAATATCCCGGTGCCGCACCTCCCGTATTTCCAGGTACTGCTCGCGGTCCTGATCAACGTGACCGCCAAACGCAAATACTCGGCTGAAGAGCCCCGGGAAAAGACGATGGAGCATCAGCCGAATCGAAGGCAGGCTAGTCACGGTGATGCTGGTGGCCACCTCCACTCCCGTCCAGATCATAAGGTCAACGTAATCCCATGTGAGGTTGACCGAGTCCCCGTATAGTATGTTATATCGAAGACGCAAGCAACCGGTAATGACAATGATTATGCCCAGGCTGAACATGGAAATGATTGCAAATTTCCGCCGCGGTGTTGACTTCACTTTGACGAGGAGCGGCATGGGCATGATCAAAATGACCGTGTCAAGCGCAATGCTGAAGGCGCTTGTAGTCCAAGAGAGTACATTCAAGTTCACACAATGTACCGGTTCTTTGAAATCGCCCTTCCATCCTTCCCAGTTGTATGAAATTGGCCTGCACTGGACGATAGCGAGCAACACCCACAAAATGGTGCTCACTACGACGATGGCGAGAACCCCATAGCAGAGTCGGCGAAATCGTTCGTACGGGAAAAGCCGCAAGTAGAAGCATAAGATCGAAATCTTGGTAAGCCCGAGAAGGACCAAGTAAATCTGCGCGTCGATATAAAAAAGCTGATTGCTGAGTTAGCGCGTCCGTGTCGCGATGGTAGTCATATTGCAAGACCGGCCAGCCACATACCTTTAGCGCCCAAGTCAGTGTGTCGGCATCGACCCACCAGATGTCTGTTCCGAATGCCTTCAGAAATACTATTTACCCGTTAGCAGCTACTCAAGTCTTGACGGTAGTTAGTCTACTGACTGTGATGTCCGACCGAGAACCAGCCTATGTATAGAACATAGGTTATTGTGATAACCCAGTCGTCTATTCCAAATCTCCGTATGACCCAAGACTTCGCATAGAGGCGGGCTGCTACGCAAAGCATGGTGAACAAATGAATTGGGAAAAATGGCCAGACATCTCCTTTGCGGTCTCGGCGGGGCTTGTCACACATCATGTCCCATTCTCGTAATGTTGCTGTCAGGCAATTAGCAGGTAGCGCGGCCACTGACTTCAAGAGCACATGCCGAATGTCGACAGTCTAGGACACGATTTGGCCATGCACTGGGTCACGACTAGATCGAAGTCGGCATCTTGACAGATGCATAGTGCGTTCTCCCACGAACCACACATTGATGGGATCGCCACTCGCCAGCAGGAAGCCTTGCCACATTAGCGGTGGTCGTCATCGGCCCGGAAGCAGCATTGCACCAAACATACCGCGCATTCCGGCAGCATATTGTCTCGTTGCGACAGATCGATTTCTCCGCAACATCGTGGCACTAGAGTCGCGAGGGCGGTCAACGTCAACCCAAATCTGAACGAGTGCCATCTTGGACTCATGACGAGACGATGTTCAGTCAACCCCGTTCGCAAATGCCGCGTCCATGGGCTTGTGAGAAGCAGAAGGCTGCGAATGCGTGTGCTTGCGCATCAGTGCTTGTTTTCTAGCAATTGGAATACGGAGAGGGTGGGAATCTGGTAGAGAATGACTCGTAATTTCAGCTCAACATCATTCGCGGAAAGACCGTGAGCAGACAAACTGAACTCTAATCAGCTTAAAGCGCTTGCTAGACCGAAAGCTACTTCGACAACTCTCAGTGGTGTGGCCGTGCCCATCTTGAGACGTTTCGTCGTACGGCTATCCTTGGGATCATCTGTGCGATAACACTTTGAGCGAACTAGGGAGCCATAGTTGTCAAATAGAGTGGTAAATTCGTATATCTGAGTGTGTTGTATGAATCTAACTTGTATGCTCTTTTTCCTTATTGACATGCGAAACCCTTTTCGCGGTGCGCCTGTAATAGGCCTAGTCCGCCCGAAGTCCGCTCGGAGTTCGCCCGGACATTATGCGTATCCCAGCCTATCTAAATGCTCCTGGGCCTATGATCTAATACATCCCCTTAGGGATACCTACGCTTTATGAGGCTATTCCTATATATTACAGTCAGCTATCCGACAGTAGGGTTCTGCTAACAGAAGCTGAGAGATAACGCTAGGTTAATAGTATAGTCTTACTAGGCTGTATTACTAGATAAATCTTAGGATGAGGGAGTGTAGTAATTAGTAATAGTTCTTATAAGGGGTTATAATATAAGATAAAGCTAAGAGTACTAGTTAGAGTAATTATAAAGTTAATTACCAAAGAGCTATAGAAGTCTATTCTTAGGTTAAGCCTAAGTTAATACTATATATAAGTCCTAGCTATATCTTCTTATTCTACTATTAATTATTAGGTTAGTATTAGTAAGCACTTAGTTAGCCTTAGTGAGCGCTTAGTTATTTACTCTACCTTACTTAGTTTTATTTTCTTATAATATAACCTATACTATAGTTCTTCTATACTAAGTGAGGCCCTGTTGTTGCCGTGTCGTCCTGTATATAAATGTTCCTGGGCGTTATGTGCACCTGTGGGAGCTACTCTAGTCCTCCTATATTAACGGATTATAATACTATAACCCTTTTAAGCGTATATCCTATATTATCTTCTATTATTTTCTTCTTTTATACGTTATCCTCTTCCCTTAAATCTTGACTATAAGTCTCTACTAAGCTCACGCGCTAATTACTTATATTTAGCTGGATATAGAATACTCTAAGTTATAGTAGTATAAGTATCTTTGTAAGCTTATTGACTATAATCTCTATTAAAAGAGTATAGTTAATTACTATTTATCTTTCTATAATCTCAGATTATAGCTAGTAGTTATATATATTAATAAACTATAGCTTTAGTTATAGTTATATAAGCTCGATATTAATAAAGTAAATAATTGATTAATTATTATAGTAAATGTAAATTATTATAGAAGCTATTACCTATATAGTAAGAGTAATCTCTAGAGTAGTATTACTTAGGAGTCAAACGTATAGGGTAGTTATTAATTAACTTATAAAAAGAGCTTCTTATACTATTTAAGATAATATTAGGAGCTTTACTTTAGTAGGTAAGATTATAATAGTTACTTATTTGCCTACTTTCTATATAATTATCTTATTAGATAGCTTTATATCTAGTACTTAGAAGCCTTTTTAGTTAATTATATTAGTTATAAAGCTTATATCTAATATTATATTAAGTATAATCTTAGATTCATTAAGCTTAGTACTATACTCTAAGTAGGGGTTTTATATTTAATATAGATACTAGAGAGTATAGCTAGTAGGCAGTGCTATATAGGCCCTAGGCTATAGGTAAGTTATATAATATAGCTTACTATAAAGGTAATATCTAGCTATATTATTATAGTAGTATATAAATAGTATAAAGAACTATTTCAATAGCTTTTATTATAAATATAGAAGTCTAATATAATATAGTTACTTAGGTTAGCTTATTTAGTAAGCTCCTATAGTACTTTTTATATTTAGTAGTATACTTTACATACTCTGCAGGCATTATACGTAACTATTCTAATAGGCTTGCCTTAGGCTAGAAGAACTCTCCTCACGCTATTTAAGAGGTATTCATTACAGGCTACGCCCGGTTAGAACTATCTGGGCTTCTGCCCAGATTCACCGCTTAGGGCCCACCCAGTAGCCACCCCCTAGCGTAACCTCACTAAAGCGGAAAACTCTTCCTTTTCCTCTTTAGCTTCAAATAAACAGTATTACACCACCTCTTATCGCACAAACTCAGGTCCAGCCCTTCGCATATTTAAAGCTCACCACTACAACAACAAGAGACAAATCAAGCGCCACTCCCCACCAGTTACTAAGATAATTAATAACATAATAGTTAACAGCCAAAGCAAGCCATTATATACTAACTTAGTAATAGCATTAAACTACCTCCAGCAGCAAATACAGGAGCTATAGAGGAGGAACTAGCAATTAGCTACCCCCTCCCCCAGATAACTACTACTAGTAGACCACTAGTAATACCTAGTATAGTAACCCAGAAGCTGCTATCCTTACCCCCAAAGTTCTCAAGTTAGCAGAGAGAATACGCCTCATAGGCGCAATAAATAAGATATATTCTCACAATCAACCAGGTCTTTTACCCCACAGATATAGAGGCATAATCTATTATTAATTTATAGTTAAATACTAATCCCCAACTAATAGTCTCTACCTTTTATAGAGCAAGCAATAAGAGAGGAAAATATAACCCTAAGGATTTTATAGCTTACCTCAACTAAACCTAGAAGGATCATAACCTATAGCCTTAAGTAGTAGCCTAACTACAAACCCTCTAGCAGAGAGAAATAAAGTCCCTCTCAGCCTTCTTACTAAGATTCAAGTAGACCCTAGCTAATATAGGGGGTAGCAACTAACCTAGCTAGATCTAAATATCCCTCCTAGAGGCTACCCTCACTCCTAAGCTAAAAAACCAGTTAATTACTATTAACCTACCTTCTAATTATAATAGGTAGCTCTTAAAAGTCTAGAATATCACCTAGAAAACTAAATACTTAAACGCTCTAAGCTATATCTAAGCTCCCTACTAGAAGCTAGCAGCTAAGGATACTAATAAAGATACCCATATAACTAGGGCTATATGCGTCTCGAGAGCAAAAGAGAAACGTCGCCCCCAACGAGACTCAGAGGAATAGCCACCCAGTACATCCCCATCAGCAGAGAGATAAGAATATCTACCCTAAAAATACCTATACCTACTATACCTATAGAATTAAAAGCTATATTATATAATACTACCCTATAAGAGATAACTAGCTACTAAAAATCACTAAAGTTAGAACCCTAAAAGTTCATTCCACTAGCTAAGAGGAAGAGGAGAACTACTAGATAGAAACATACTTCTCTAATAATAATAATAAAGAGTTAAAAATAAACTAACTCCAGAGTAAAATTAGGCCCCAAAGCCTACTAAAGAGGAAATACTAAGTTAGAAATAATATAAAATAGAGCAGCTAGTAAATAATAAACCTATTATTATATAAGTTAGAATTAATAACAAATGCCTAGCTTATACTCTAATTAAAACTAATAGTAATACTTATATAATAATTAGCTAGTCTCTAGCCTAATACCTCCGCCTTCTATATATTAAGAAGAAGTAGTAACTTATAAGGGAATATACTCTTAGCAGTCCCTTACTAAATAACACCCTAAGTATAATAGCCTTCAGCTTAAAAATAAGCAGCTATATCTAGTGCATATATATATATATAGTAGAAGGCCTTAACCTAGAGATCCTATTAGAATAACTATGAATAGAGTAAAATAAAGTTATATATAATACTATAGCTCACTAAGTACGCTACAGCTAGAGCTACATTAAGCTATACCTAAAAGAGCAGGAAGAATTACCCCTTATAATAGAGATAAGAGCCGCAAGATTTCTCGACGCCACACTATTCTCCGCAATTAATACCTAGCGAGGAGGTAGAGTAAGCACTAAAGAGGCACTATAGAAGCATACGTTTAGGTAATTAGCCTAATAGATATTAAGAAGGCTCTTAACCTAAAGCTAAAGGAGAACTAATAATATAAATTAAATCCTAAAGGAGTTCTCTAGCTTATTTAACCTAAATAAGGCTTAATTACTCCCCCCTAGCTAGCCTAAGGTAAACTACTAAATTAACTTTATTCCTACTCTAAATAGAAGGGAACTACTACTCTCCTAGGGACCCCTTTATAGCATATTGCGGGAGGAACTTCTACTACTTAAGAACACCCTACAGAACCTCCTAAATAAAAGGTTTATTTAAGCTAGTAGCTTACTAGCTAATACTCTAGTGCTCTTTATAAGAAAGCTGGGTAGAAGTATTTACTTCTATATTAACTATAGAGCTCTAAATATAATTACTAGAAAGGACTAATACCCCTTACTATTAATCTCTAAGATATTATACCGCATTAGCGCAACTAATTTATATATAAAATTAGATATACTAGCTACCTTCTATAAGCTATAGATTATAGGGAGGTACTAAAAAAGAATAGCATTCCGCACCTAATATAACTTATTTAAGTAAGTAGTATACCCCTTTAGCCTAACTAGCACCCCCACTAGTTTTTAATAATATATTAATAGTATACTATAAAACCTTTTATAATAAGTTTATTATATCTTATATAGATAATATACTAATCTACTTAGATAGAATAAAGAAGGATTACGAGAAGAAAGTCTAGGAGGTTCTCTAGAAGCTAGTAGTAGCTAGACTTAACCTTAATCCTATAAAGTATAAGTTCTTAATTAAAAAGATTAAGTATATAGAATTTATTATAATAATAGGGAAGAGCCTCTCTTATAATCCTAAGAAGCTCTAGGCGATTACTAAGTAGCTACTCCCCACTTTACTTAAAGGGGTCTAAAGCTTCCTGAGATTTACTAACTACTATAATATATTTATATTTAGTTATAGGGAGATTATTAAGCTACCAATATAGCTTACTAAGAAAGATATAGTATTCTACTAAGAGAAGAACTAAGATAAGGTATTTAAGGAGCTTAAGAGGATATTTAGTACCTAACTAGTTCTCTACTAGTTTAATCTAGAGGATGAAATAGTAATAGAGACTAACTGCTCTAGGTTCGCCCTTAGAGGAGTGCTCTCTCAAGCCAACCTAGAGAGCACCTAGCGCCCAGTAGCATTTCACTCAAGGAAGCTATTGCTAGCAGAGTATAACTACTTTATTTATAATAAGGAGCTACTAGTAGTACTATTCTACTTATATATATAGAGAGCAGAGCTATATAGCATCCCTACCTTTAAGGTATTAATAAACTACTAGGAGCTTAAATACTTTATAAAAAAGTAATGCCTTATAAAATATTAGAGTAAATAAGTAGAGGAGTTATTTTAATATAACTTCTATATTAAGTATTACCCTAGTAGGGAGGTAGTGGCCCCTAAAGCTCTCTCTTAGCGGGAGCAAGATATACCCCAGAGGTAAAATAATAAGTAGAAGTAGAGAAGAGTCCTATAGCTAATACCTAACTACATATAACCCTAAGGAGACCCTATAGCTAGCCCCCCAGTAAGGAGGAACTTGATGCTAGTAAGCTACCTAGATATCCTAGATATAGTAGCTTTTACTAAAGACCTAGAGCTATAGGTATTATAGCAAGAGATAGTAAAGAATAACGCTACCTATAGAGCAGCCTATAATATAGTTACTTAATAGCTACGCAGCTTCCCGCTAGATATTAAAGTACAAATTTAGCTAAATAAATATAGTATTAATAACCTCAGGAAGCTAACCTTCTAGGGGAGGCTATAGGTGCTTAGTAGAGAGAATAATAATAACCCTTTAGGAGCACTCCGCACTAAGATTATCTAGCAGAGCTATAACTTAAGTATAACTACCCACTTAAGTTATAATACCACGCTTAAGATAGTAAGCTAATAGTTCTACTAGCTAGGTTAATCCCAAACTATGTCAAGGTTTATATAGAACTGCGATATATATAGAGAAATATACATCTAGAGGTAAGCAAAGAAAAGGTTCCTTAAGTCCCTACTAATGCCTAACTAGCTATACTCCAACCTCTCTATAGACTTTATTATAAACCTACTACCCATAAAGGATACTAGTAGCTACTACTTATAGGTAATAGTAGACTAGCTTAATAAGTCTATAGTGCTTAAGAAGATAGAGATTATAGAGGTAAAGGCTTATACTAAACGTTTCTTAACCTACTACTTCTACTTCTATAGGTTCCCGCGCAGTATTATTAGTAACTAGGAGACTAACTAGGTAAGCCGCTTCTAGGCTAAGTTCAGCCGCCTTATAGGAATAACCTAGCTACTAAGTATAGTAAATTAGTGTAAACTAATAATAGGATAGAAAGATAGAACTAGGAGATTTAGGCTATCTTATAAGCATTTATAACATTATAACATAAGCTTAGGACGACTAGGGAAGATTACTCCCCACTATCTAACTAGCCCTTAGGAATAAAGTTAGTAGCGCAACTAGAATCTCCCTATTCTTTCTAGAATATAGATACCATACTAACCCTATATTAATTATAGAAGAGGAACTTAATATACCTACTATAAAGTAAATAGTAGCTATGCTCCTAGTAAGCAAGCTTAGGGACATAGTAGGTTTCATTTAGGCTAGTATAATAGCAGCCTAGCAATAAAGTGAGGAGAACGCAAATAGGCATAAGTCTCTTATTGAGAAGTACTAGGTAGGCAATAAGGTCTAGTTATTAATAGCAAACTATAAGAGCCCTAGGCCTAATAAGAAACTCTTATAGTTATACTATAAGTATATAGTTATGGACATATTAAGCTCCTATATTATAGAACTAGATGTCCTAGGGAATATCTACCTAAGGTTCTATATTAACCTTCTCTAGAGGGTACTAGAAAACCCCCTACCTACCCAGTTAAGAGTAAATTCGCAGCTGCTACTAATTATTATAGATAATAGGGAGTTTAAATAGCGCTTAGAAGAAATCTACGCAGCATAATAGACAGCTATAGGGAGAGGGCAGCAGCATGAGGCACTAGTTAAGTAGGAGGGGTATATAGAGCCTACCTAGAAGCTAGCGGAGGCTATTAAAGAGACTAAGGCAGCTAGTAGATATATAGAAAGATATAGGCTAATTATAGCTAATAACAGCAACCCAGACTACACCCGGAGGGCCCCCAGCTGGGGGAGGGGATTATATTATAGGCTACGCCCAGTTAGAACTATCTAGGCTTCTACCCAGATTCACCGCTTAGGGCCTACCTAGTAGCCACCCACAAGCCTAGCGTAACCTCGCTAAAGTGGAAAACTCTTCCTTTTCCTCTTTAGCTTCAAATAAACAGTATTACGCCACCTCTTATCGCACAGACTCGGGTCCAGCCCTTCGCAGTATTAGAGAGCTTCTAGACCTAGGTATCTAAGATATTAATACTATAGCGTAATACACTATAAATTAGCTTATATATTATAGTTATATTATATATATATATTAGGTGTTTTAGTAGCAGCTAATATATTTCTAATAGCTAAGTGCTTACTATTAATATACTCTTTTTATTCTTTAAGTACAAAGCTAGAACTAAGTAAGGCTCAAGATAATAGTTAGGAACTAATTATAAGGGGCGGAGCCCTAGTTTATTTAATAAAGAGGTGCCTTAATTATAAGAATCTATACTAAGGAGAGAAAGTCTAAGTGTGCGGTATGCACGCACTTCAAGCGAGTTTTATATAGTTATACAGTAGAGCTGCAGTTCTCGCTTAGCTAGGATAGCCCCTAGTGCCTAAAGTAGCGCAGCTCGGCCCGTAATACCTATTAGTAGTACTTTTTTTCTAGATTGTAAATAAATAAGTAATCTAGCTTATATAAATAATTATTTTATAAGCTTATATTCTACTATAAGCTATATTACTATAGCTTATATAGTAAGATAAAGGTACTTATCAACCTTAAATAGTATATAATATCAAAGAAGTATAGGTATATTTATTGGGATATTCGCCTATCCAGACCCGACCCAAGTGTCGGGCCCGTGGCCCACCGGGCAGGAATGTCGACGACGGTAGTTACGTAACCTCAGTCACGTGAACCACCTCGTCGGCCTACTATATCGTTCCTCTTTTCGCTGGCCACCCTTCTAGATACCTTCTTTTGAATATTACGCGTATCTCCCTACTTTCTAGTACTAGTCTTTATGAGACCAACAATATTAATCTTTTTCTACATTCTTCAATACTAGTATTATACTTATTAATAAGTGCTTAGTACGCTCCTTTACATAAAAGGTTACTAGTAGTAGCTTATATTAGTATTTTAAATTAGGAATTATGATAAAGAATATCTACTATTCTCTTTAAGTTTAGTATCAATAAGTTATAAAGCTTATTGTATCTCTACTATATATAAATCGCTAACCTAAAAGTCTCTGTTTAGTAACTATATATTTAGTGACTACTTTTCTATACTCTATTAGCTAATTCAAGTTTATGAATATACTAAGTAAGCTCTTTAGTATTATTAATTGAATTTTTGATAAATATTAAATAAATCCACCCTCTAAAGTTACTCTAGATATAACTCTTGAAAGATAATCTAGTAACTTTATAAGGAGTATAGGCTATAGTATATTAGATAGAGCCCTTAAGTATCTTCTATTATTATCTATACTTACTCTCGCTTATAGCCTTTAGCTATATAGCCTCCTTATCTTCTTTAGGGCTAGTAAGTACTAAGCTTAGGCTTCGTAGGTCTCTCTCTTTTATTATTAGAGTTAGTAGTATTTTAATAGGTAGTTACTATAGGGCTTAAAGCGTTATAACTTATTATTCTATATAGGTTTACTACTTTTAATATATTAAGAGTAACTTAGATATACTTTAATACCTCTCTTATACTTAGGAAAGCATCTTTAATATGCGTTATTACTATTATTTAGTAAGTAAAAATGTGTATATCTAAACTAGTATTACTAAGTGCTACTGAAAGATTAAGAAACTGTTATTTAAGCTTCTTGCTTTGAGTAAGGCTACCAGCCTTAATTTTAGTAACTATCTTTGTCTATTTTATAAGCTATTCCTTAATATTACGCTTAGTAAGTAGCTTTTTATAAGTAGGATGCTTAAGAATAATATTATAATTACTTTTTATTACTATCTATCATTTATAGCAAGATATTTCGTTACTTCTAAAGAGATTATAGAACCATTAAATTATAAGTTTATTTTTAATATAATAGAGCTAAAGAACGTTAGTATAGATATTATTATATATTTAGTCCTATAGAGTATAGATTTACTTTTTGTACGCCTTTTAATAGTTACTTTGAAATATATAGTCTAACTAGTAAGTATGAAATAGCTTAAACGTTACGTTCAAAAGGTTAGTAATAGTAGTCATATATATAGTAACTATACGTTTAGCTTAGAGTATAACTACTAGGCTATTAGTATACTACCCATAAGGTATTTAGAGATTCCTAGAATAATAAGCTTAAGCTTGTTCTCATATAGCTCTAAAAGGCGCCTTCTATACTCAGAATAGCTATAAAGAATTAATACTATCCTAGAGATTAAGGCTAGCTACTTTAGTTTATAGTAAGTTAATCTAGAGGATCTAATTCTTATTTCTATCCAGAGTAAGTATAGCTATAGTAATAGGTATAATAATAGTTATTATAAAGAAGATATTATATTAATTATAGCAAATAATACTTATTACACTATTAATTTGAAGGGCGGGCCCCATAGAGGCGTAGTGCTGCAGCCAATAGCATCTTAGCCTTCAGTGCATGCGCGCGCGCAGCGGCACTACCAATTGGGCCAAATGCACACAAAAGGCACGTAACAACAAGTCATGCACTTGTTGTGTTACGGGATGTGTCCGCCCACTGATGCGACCGTGTCGTAGCCTATAGCAATAGGGCATAGCCCGTAACAATTAATTATAAAATAGAGTAGTAAGTTAATATCTGAGTGTGTCTTATATAAATCTAACTTATATAATCTTTTTCCTTATTGATATATAGAACTTCTTTCGCAGCGCGCCTGTAATAGGCCTAGCGCGCCCGAAGTTCGGCCGGAGTCCGCCCGAACATTATAGGTATCTCTAGCTCATTCAAATGCTCCTAGGCCTATAATCTAATAATAGTATAATAATAAGGATCTTATATGCAGTAAGGAGTTAGAAACAGGAGTTAAATAATCATATTAATTACTATTATATAAGAAGAACTATTCTTATATATAAATATAATACGCCTAAAGCTTATTACTAATATTATTAAATCCTAGTAATATCTTTTTTATATCTTTATTTAGATAGTTTATATTACTATTCTTATAGCCTTAGTATATTATAGCGCCTACTTATATTACTACTCTTATAGCTTTAGTATATTATAGCGCCTACTTATATTATACGTCTTATAGCTTCTATTAATAATATAGAGCTAGTATAAGTTATAATACTCCTTCTCGCTAAGAGCTTGGGTTTTATAAGCTACCTTTATATCCACTCTACTTATAGAACTAGCTCGAAATAGCTTAATACTATATTTCTTGTAAAGCTATATATATACTACCTTATTAAGCAGCTTAAACCATAAGTTAGTAGTATCATCTACTGATAATATATACTCAAAGTTAATTTCGTTGTTCTTAGCTACTTCTCACGCGAAGTGGTCACAAACTTTAATATACGTCGCGTAACAATTTATAAACTCCACCTTAATAGGTAAAATTATTTCTATAGTATTAAACTGTATATATAGATGTTCTCTAAGCTTTATGTTAAGTTAGCTTAGGAAATATTTATCTACAGCGCTTTAGAAGTAGCTAATAATACTATGTAATACTTAGCTTCTATAAATTATTTAGAGAGTATTACTTATTATAATAATCTCTATGAAATAAGCTTATTAGCTATAAAGAGGATCTAATCTACTAATAGATATACTATAGCTTTATAGCTAGAATAGCTATAATTAAAATAACTATTAAGACCTTATTTATTAAAATCTCAATCCTTTTACTTATTGCTATAAGTAATTACTATAGAAGAATTTATATTAATATATTATGTTAAGGGCTTGACTTCCTTCTTATATAGCCTGTTGAAGTATTTAGAGAATTATATTTATAGCTCTATATTAAAAGAGAGATCAGGCTATATTAGTATAATAAAGCTAAGTTTATTAAGTCCTCTCTAATACTATATCTAGAGTTCTGGATCTAGCGCACTCTCTATACTAGAGACTATAAAGTCAAGTACTCCTATATCTATAAGTATATTTATAAGCTTAATATCTACTTTAAACTCCTATATTATATCTATTAGATAGGTCTCTGAACTATAATAGGTTTCTAATACTTCTTATAAAAAGTAAGCTATATGTTCAAGGAATTATCAAACATATTAAGATTATTAACTTGAATATTATTACTTAGATATAAGAGCTTCTTTGAGTTTAATTACTGGAATACTATTAATATAAACAAATATTATAATATCAGG
This sequence comes from Colletotrichum euphorbiae, assembly GCA_037178605.1. Lineage (NCBI taxonomy): Eukaryota > Fungi > Ascomycota > Sordariomycetes > Glomerellales > Glomerellaceae > Colletotrichum > Colletotrichum euphorbiae. The sequence continues at coordinate 62,462 of JAXCEF010000052.1, read as the reverse complement.
AGGTTAATCAGGATAGGTTATATTATTTAAGTAAAAGACTTTGAAACGCTTTTATTAGAGAATCTCTTATAACCTCTTCTATAACTATCTCCTACCTTAGTATAAGCTGTATAAAGCCTTATAGAGCTCAAAAACGTATTCCTAATTAACGTAATAACTATATAAGACTACTAGATATATTTACTTTAGGTTTATAGAGAACTCTTTCATTAGAGAGAAAGGTATTTTATATACTGCTTCCTCTGGATCTGTATTTAAATATACTTTAAAAGAGGCCTAGTAGTTTATAGAATACTTCTTTTCTCATGTATATACTAGTACGAGTTATTGAGATATTATATAAGAAAATATATAAGATATTAAGGTATATATCTAGGTAAAGTCTTGCCTAAAGACTTATAAAGGCCTCTTATTATGATTTATACTTTATACTTTATAAGCTTACTAAAAGCCTCTTATATTTCTAAACCTATTTAGCTAGTACGTAGAGGCTTTATAAAGCCTCCTCTTTATTGATAAACTATTAGAAATCCTTCCCCAAAGGTTTATAACTATCTATAAAAGCTACCCCTACGTATAGTGGCTAGTTATTTATAGGTTTACTTTATACGTTTATAATAGTTATTGTATTAAAGTGGGGCTATTAAGGCTCTTCTTATTTACTTAGTATAGGGTTTCATATAAATACTATAGTATAGGTATATAGCGTGTAGGCTTTATCTAGAGAGCTGCTCTCTCTAAGTATTAGATATACATCTTATATTCCCTCTATAATCTATTATATAGCGGTATAACTATTAAAGGATTTTAAATCCTATAGAATTATAATCCTTAAATCCTGTGGGATTTTGCACGCGCAGTACCTAAACCTTTTTATCTTTCAAGTTTGTATTTAGAATATCTCTAGCCCTCTCTGAATAGTATAAGAATATATACTATCCAAAGCGTATTTAAGAGGAGAATTCAATTCTGTTTTACTATATCCCCAACATTCATACAGTTATAGTGGGTTCAAGGTATGAGAGTAAAACTAATATCTTTTACTATATTTCTTATAACTTCTATAATTAATATACTAGTTTATTCTATGTATATATAAAAATAAGTACTTTAAAACATGTGTTATTATTCAGAACTAGTAAGAAGTATTGGAAATACGTTACTAATCTCATCTCTTCAATATAAATGTGAAGAATATCTCTAGCCCTTTCAGTATACGTTTTAAGAATTATAGACGTTTTAAGAGATTGTGGATTTTATAAAGCTATAGTATAACGAACCTAGTGGTTATTATATCTCTTTTTATTATTTAAATAATTTGTTTTATTTCTCTAAAGCTTAGGTGAATAACGCTTTGGGTGGTGTGCCGCAGCAATATAATAACTAATTACGCTATGCAGCTATATATACGCAAAACCTCAGGTATACCGCGCCCTTCATGCCGAAATGCACTACATATATGCTTATATAGGCTGGTTGCTATAAACTAGTCTCTTATAAAGTGCTCTAGGTTCTAATATTAGAGCTTTAACTTACTCGTTTATTATTTAATATATGTAACTTAAGCGCTTAGGTTCTAGTTATAAGTTATATTAAGGTTAAGTCTTTATTAGTAGATATTAAGTATTAGGAAAGCTTATTTATTTATATTTGTCAGCTTGTTCCTATTGAATTAACCTCTATTAAAATGCAGCTTCTTACTATTAAATGTATTAATTAGGAACCTAAGTATATATAAGATATTTTAAGTTTATAAAGGTAAAATAAACTTATTTTATAGTCTTTAGAGTCTCTATTATGAACTCCTTCGTGTTTGTATTACTCTTTCTTTATTTAAGCCCCTTATTCGTATAATCAAGGTATTCCCACTCTATAGTATTAGTATGCTTATGTCTATAACATGCTTTATTGCTATATTTCTATAAGTCTTCTATATATTCCTTTCCTATCTCTCTTATTTACTCTAGATTTATTCCTTTTCAGTGCTTTATTATCAGTTTATAAGGTAAAAACAATCCTTACGTTTTAAAGTATAGAAGCCTTATTTTATAACTCTACCTTAATTACTTTAGTTATTTTTATAAGTTTCTTATAATATCTTAACTATTATTAAGCAGCTTAGTTATAGCATTCGAATTTCTACCTCTTAAATAAATACTTAAATAGTATCTTTAGTAATTATAATACTACCTACTAACTCGTATTAGAACTATAACTTATTAAACGTTCATATATACATTATTAGATTGCTTTTCATAAGCTCAGGTATATATACTTGGTTCCATAGCTAACCTCTTAGAATAAAATTAAAGCTAGTATATAATTATAAGTGGATTACCTATATCTAGGAGCCCCTTAGTATATATATAATAAGTAATAAGAATTCTCCTATAAGATTCTTCTACACTTTTATAGCTATTTAAAGGTCTTTTAACTAAATAAATATATTATATAGAAAGGTGTCTTATTCTATAAGCTTGTTATAGGCCTATATAAATAATATAATCTAATTTATAGATCTCTCTAGCTATTATTTCTTTAGAAACTTTATTTATTTTTAACTATTAAAGTAACTTATAATCTTTTTAAAATTTTCAGCAGCTTCTACTATAAATAGAGTATTCTCTATTATAATATTTATCTACTTCTTAGCTATATAAAATAAGAGGAATCGCTTATTACTATGTTTAGTCGCTATAATATTTAAGACATAATATTATCTCTACTATTATTCCTATAAATATTTCGTAGTAGTAAGTAGTTCCTATATGCTTTCCACGGCTAGTTTTAAAGAGATATATTCTCCTTGGATATTTATAATTAAGTTCTGTATAGCTTAGTAATCTTCTACTTAAGCTCCGGAGTAGCTTTGTTATGAAGCTTAATTACCTTATCTTTTTATATACTTTTTTGACTATAATTAACTCTATAACGTTAGAAATATATTAAGATACTTAAAGTATATGAGTTATATAAGAGACGTATTTAGTAATAGTTTAAGTATTCTCATAACTACTATAAGAGGTAATTTAGATTTATAAAGAATATATGATAAAGTTATATTACTATATAATAGTATGGACTTAGTATATAGTTAGGAATTAGAAACAAGAATTAAATAAGTATATTAGTTATTACTATATAAGAAAACCTTTTGTTATATATAAATTTGGTACGCCTAAGGCTCATTACAAGTATTATTAAGTCCTAGTATTATCTCTTATATACCCTTAACTTATATACCTAATATTACCCCTCTTGTGGCTTTATTATATTGAAGCGCCTGCGTGTATTACGTCCCTTGCAGCCCGCATTTGCAATATGGCGCCGCTAGCGGTCGTAACAAATAGTCTCAGTCGTCTGCTAAGACCAAATACCTCTAGTCGAAGAACAGCACTAATTAGCGGACGACCACTCTCGAGCCGGCGCAAGGTACGGTTAGTAGGAGCCTTTTCTTTAATATATCCTTTCGGCGTGGGCCCCGGTCTATACGAAAGAAGAGAACGATATTGAACAAAAGTTTTGAATTATATGCACAACACTTGGGCTTGGCCCGAGATTTTATTTACAGATGAAATGAGTCGAATGAAAAACTATAGTAACATGAAGTTGGTCGTTCAGGCGTGATGGGAACGGCGGAAGCGCTGGAGGCGCTGCAATTTGGCGGCGCGCTTCGTGGAGCGCTTCGTGGAGCGCTTGCACCCGGCCTTTTCGGAGTTGGAGCCGGAACCAGAACCAGAGCCGGAACCAGATATGCCAGAACCGGTGTTTCCGGACGAGCCGGAGCCGGAGCCGGAGCCGGAGCCAGAGCCAGAGCCAGAATCGGTGCTGCCACCACCCAGTATTTTCTTGGCAGCGTGCTCAGCAGCAACCATGACAATGGCCTGGGTGTTACCGGTGGGCAGGTCAGGGTGCATAGAGGCATCAACAACGTACAGGTTGTCGGTGCCCCAAACCTTGGTGTTGGTGTCAACGACACTCTTTCCGTCGTTCTCAGTGCCCATGATGGCGGTGCCGACGTAGTGACTGCCAGTGGTGTGTTCGGCAATGAGGCTCTCGGCGGTGACATTGCCGGAGATGGTCAGGGTGCTGTTGGACTTGGAGGCGTAGGAAATGAGCTGGCTCATGAAAGAGGTGATGGCCTCCTTATCGCCGTCGGTTGTCATATAGGGCTCAGTCGTGATCTTGGTGGAACCGTCGGCAGAGATACCCAGAACACCAGACGAGGTCAGACCGTGGGTCAGATAGACCTTGATCTTGATGGTGTCGTTGCTGGGAGAGTTGACCGTGCCCTGAACATAACGCTTCTGGTTGTCAGAACCCTGAACGCTGGTCCAGAAGTTCAACCGCTGGCCAGCTTGGGAGAGCAGACCAGAGCCCTTGGCGAACATGTCAATATCGGTTTCCCTGGGCGAGGTGAAAGCGGTGCTGGCCAAAGAGTCGAGCTTAGTCTTGGTCTTGAAGGTGACGGTGTAGATGGGGTGGTCCTTAAGGTTCTCACCGACAGGGAGATCAATCCACTGGGCCTCGGGGGGGAGAGTGACCTGGGCGGAGCCGCTCTTCACAGTCTGAATCTGCTCCTCGGGGCCGATACCACTGTTGAACAGGATGCGAGGGGTAGAGAGGGCACCGGCGGAGAGGATGGCAGCGCCGCCAGCGTTGAGATTGATTATCTGGCGCTGGTTCTTGCCAGTCTCAACCTCGACACCGGAAACCTGAGGACCGTTTCGAACGGCACGAATCACCTTGGCGTTGAGCTGGAGCTTGAAGTTGGGAAGCGCCTGAGCCAAGGGAAGATAGTCGCGAACGGGGCCGCCACGAACACCGTCCTCAATCAACCAAGGAGGGTGAGTAAAAACGGCCTCCTTCTTGTGAGGCTCAGCGAGCGCATCAACCTCAGAAAACCCGTTGCTAGCAAGCCACTTAGACACCACATCGTAAGCGCCCTGGTCGTAACGCTTGCCGTCCTTGCTAGGAAGAATAGTGCCGGGGGTGCGCTCGTAGAGCTTGTTGGCGGACTCCTCAACGTCGCTCCACTTCCAGCCAGTAGGCCACTTGTCGTCGAAGTCGTGCGCAGGAGGCTTAACCCACATCATGGCGTTGACCATGGTCGAGCCACCGAGAATGCAGCCGGCCATGCTGGCGGTGTCAGTGCAGTACTCGCTGGTCTCCTTAGCTGTGGAAAGGTAGTAACCCATGGCAGGGACATCGTACTGGGTGACAGTGCTGTTCCAGTCGACCGTAGCCTTGCCGCCGGTGAAGGCCAGAGAAGCACCACCACGCTCGAGGAGAAGGACGCTGGAACCAGACTCGGCAAGACGCTGGGCGACGATTAAACCGGCAGCGCCACCACCGGCAACGATGTAGTCGTAGGTAGTGTTAGAAATCGTGGTCGTGATGTTGGCAGGGGTCGAGGGAGTGGTGTCGTTGCCAATGGTGGGAGAAGTGGCGGCATCCGAAGCCTTAGCAGCCCATGTGTCGTAGTCGGCAGACTTTGCATCGGCGAGGTTGGCGCCGAACAGACCAAAGCCGGCATCGTGGTAGTTAAGGGCAACGGAAGAGCTGGTGGTGTCGGAGAGGGCAGTTGTGCTGTATGCCCAACCAAAAGTAGTGGTGTCGGCGGTGCCGGTGAAAGAGGTAGCGTCGCCAGTAATGCAGCCCTCACACAAAAAGGTGTAAATGAAGGCTGTCTCATTGATGGAAATACCGTCATTGATAGGCTTCAGGGTGATGCTAGAGTCGTCGACGGTATCGGGATTGGAGTAACCGGTGGCCTTTCGCAGGGAAGTCTGGACGGAGTCTCCGTTGGGCCAGGCAACAACGAGAAGCTTGTTCGTCATGGGGCCACCAAGAGAGACAGAGGCCCAGCCGGCAGTGATAGGAGCGGAGATCTGACCGATGAAGTCCTTGCCCACGGCGGAGGGGAGGGCAATGCCGAAAGAAAACCCAGAGGTTTCAGTGTAGCGCTGGAACTTGATGTCGGTGGTAGAGTCGGTGTAAGTTGTCGTTTGCTGGGCAGTGGCCGCTGCGGCCAGAAGGCCCGTGGCGAGGATGGACTTGAACATGTTGATGAATGATGGTGGGTTCGTTGTCAGAAAGAGTGTGTATTGTGGTAGAATCGTCGTCGAAGGGTGAAGTATAGAAATGAATGGCACACAATGGTGTCGAAGAGAGAGTAGACCCGTCACAGAGGGGAGAAGAAAGGCAAAAGCAACCAGCGCAAAATGAGAAGAAACGAAGCTTATGGCAACGATAGGGAGAAAGAGAGGCAGGATAGCTAGAGGCATGCGGTAGGATTGAAAATAGCTTGCGCATTATATACATCATTCTCCGCAATGACACCCTGGCTGTCAAAGACCCAAATCGGGACGCATGTCTATCACCTTACAGCGGCGTTCCTGGGCATCAAGCCAGCGAGGGGGCCAACATGCTGAGATCCATAATGATCCAGCCAAGAACATTGGCATTATCGGGACCCGGGATCGTGGGAAGCGCCGCATCATGGGGCGAGGAGGGCGAGAGCAATTCGAGCATTGCACGAATAGAGGAGTACACAACAGTAAGGTGGGTCACATAGATGAAGATTGAGGGTCCGTCGGACGACGTCCGGTCGGAGGGGACCGCGGAATAAATCTCAGAACCCGGCCGAGCTAGGCAAGCAGTGCCGACATTGGTCCGGTATTCGTGCATTTTTGACCCCCAACGGCAAGCGGCTGTGATTTGACAGGTTTGGATGGACGCTCGGCCATGGGCCTTTTGCCTTGGGCAGGCATGGGTTTGCCAGTTACTGTAGCCAGCTGCATAGCGGCCATTGCGGGAGCCTCGAGAATTTTCGACGAATCTTTCTTCGTGTTGATCATTGATGACGACCCTGACTTGAGGGTGTTGATTGGGCGCCTCATGACGGATAGATTAAAACGAGCAGGGTTGATTCAACATGCGAAACGGGAGAAAACGAACGGTCGTCCGAAGTTAATCACCGCGCCTGGACACGCCTGATTGCTATCGGGGCCGACGTGGGGAATATTCGTCCGAGGAACCAAAAACAGACCTGGCCGCCCAATCGGACTTACAAAAATATAGCATTAACGAAGGGAGAAAAGGGGCGCGCAGGCGAGCAGCCAACGAAGTCGAAGGCTCGAAGCTGAGGGCAAGAAAGCTTATCCACTTTTGCGCCCACACAAGGAGGGATTAGTGTACGCAGCACGTACGCGTCGTGGGCTCATGTAGAGGAGAGAAAGACGTACTGTACACCGTCAATAAGACCGGACCCGATAGAACAGTATGGAGGGGCATCCGAAGCTGTCGAATGCGCCGGCCGGTGACCCAGGGCCCGGAGCTGACGAGTTCCAGAATCTGTGTCCTTGGTCTATCCGCCGCCAGCACACTGGGGCTACCGTCATTTATCGTCCTTAATCTCCGTCTACAACGTCTCTGGCCCTCAACGCGGTCTCCCCATGGCGGAACCAGAACAATCCTGTACGGAACTGACAATCATATTGAAACCACGTCGATGGCACGCACAGCCGGTTGATGTTGCCGGACGTCAGACTCAGGTTCTTGCTGATTCCAGCTACGCATCAGCCACTTAGGAAGCATAGCTGTGTTTGGTCTGGATGACGCCTATCTACCGAGAGTCGAATGTACACATGTCGAAAGGGGCCCGACGACACTCTAGCGAGATCAACGCAAAATTCGAAGGCCCTGCTATGTAATATCATTCGACGTCGTTGGACCGATTGCGACTTACCAAGTATTCGAAATCGCGGTCGCACTCGACTAATAGGCTCAGGCCCCGCACAGACAATGGGCAATGTTCTCCGAGGAGTCTTGACACGACCGCTTATCGCTCTGCTGCACGAGTTCACTTACTGAGCCAGGGCTCTATCAACCATATTACTAGTTACTGAAAAGGTATTATTATTAATGAATTCATTAGTAAAAATGATAATAAATCCAATCTACAGGAATAAGTCAATATTACTTATAAATAATCTATTAATAAGGATAATTAGTTTAGCTATTACTAAGTTAATAGGAATAAAGGTTAGTCCTTAATTCAGGTTCTCCTTTAACTAATTAAGGCAGTAATTAAGACCTTCTTTATTTTCTGTAGTAAGTACTTCATACTAGGCTATAGTAAGTAAATCAAGATGAGCTTTAGATTAATAAATTAAAGTATTATATACTTCTCTTACTCTTTATTACATATATTATTACTTATGCTTAATTAGAATTACTATCAATCTAGTAAGTTTGATCTTAATCTCTTACCTCTTTTTATATAATATAAAACTACTATTCCTACTTATTATAATAATACTACTATTTAATATTAATAGAGATTTAATATTAATTTATTATTTTACTCTTACTATATAATTAGCCTTCCTAGGTTCTTTATCCACATATTAGAAACTATATATAGTCTAATAGTATTATTACTTTACATACTAATTATACTATAGTGGAACGACGCAGAGGATGCGTGTGAGCAGGCAGCTAAGAATAGCTACTGAAACCAATACAAAATAACTCCTAAACAGAGTTGTGCGCCCTCAGAACTAATGCCAGTAAGGGCGACTTACTACTAGATAGTCCTCAGAGTAAGAGAAACTTATATAGAGCTAAGGAACTTATAATTATAGCTCCTTAAGTAAGAGGATTTCTCTAGAATAACGTAGAATTCAGTAATATACCTTATTAAAGTAATATAACACCCTAGGAACAAGCTTGAGGTAGCTAGCTATCTAATTAGAAAGAAATAAAGTATAAATAGTAACATAGGTATAGTATAATTATAGTATATATATTGGAACGACGCAGAGGATATATGTGAGCAGGCAGCTAAGAACAGCTACCAAAACCAACACAAAACAACCCCCAAACAGAGTCGTGCGCCCTTAGTACTACGCCAGCAAGGGCGACTCACTGCCAAATAGTCCTCGGAGTGAGGGAGACTCATGGAGAGCTAAGGGACTCCTGATCGGAGGCCCCTTAGGTGGTGAGATCTCCCTAGGATATCGTGGAATCAGATAACATGCCTTATTAAAGTGATATAACACCCTAGGAATAAGCTTTAGGTAACTATCTATCTAATTAGAAATAAATAGGGGAAAGCAGTAGGATAAGAATAGAGAAGTTATCTATAGGTATTATTCTAATATACATATATAAGTATGCCCCTAGTATTCTAACTATCCTAATTAGACCTCTATATATATAAGGTCTTTAATTAGAGTGCTGACTAAGAAGAGAAGAAAGCTATAAGAAAAATAAAACTAGCTAATATACTTACTACCCGGCTCTAATTATCCCTATTACTATCCTAAATAAACTTAAAGAATAGTAATTTATACTTCCGGGTAGTAAAGTAGAAAGAGAAGAGAAAGAAAAATAATATAGCCTAAGCCTAAATAAAAAGAAAACGAAAATAGCCTAATTATTCCCTTGCGATCCTAGATAGACATAAGGATCGCAATATACTATATATCTAGAGCGCTAACTAGCTATCTAGTTATTATAACTAGTAACTAATCTATCCCATTACCTCAAAACTTCCTTTAGCCCTAATTACAATAGAATTACTACAAGCTTCCACTCTCTGACTCCAGATTAGCTAGGGCGATAGGGTCGCAGTTCCTTTTCGCAGCAGCCAAGTCCCATTCCCAAGCAGCATCCCAATAATTATAGCCCTCAAAGTCTAGCGCAAAAGTTAGCGTAATATATACGCTATAGGTCTAAGTATATATAGTAATATACTTAAAAGGGTAGAACTAGTAATTAATCTATTTATTCTAGAAGTACTATAGGGGATCCTCACCCTAATTATAATTAGCCTGCACAACCTAGGCGTAAGAAGAACTTAAAGCTTATCTTCACATAGCTTTAGTGCGCTCCCAAAAGGCATACTTATCTATTATTAGATTAGGTTATACCTATTAGTAGATATTAGAATAGGAGCCTATAATAGTATTAGGAATATTAATACTTATATTAGAGAAGTCCTCTAAAACCTCCTATAGACTAGATATAAGTAGGCTTTAGATCTGCAGGTTACACAGGCTAGCGCGGGAGCTATTATTACTAAGCTATTAAATATAAAATCTAATCTTATTAAGGCGTTATCCTTAGATAGTAAGTAGATATAATTACCCTTTACTCTTTAGCTATGGTCTAGTAGTACTTAGGGTTCTAATTGGAGCTATTAAGCTACTTTATTAGTAGGATATAGATATTAAAGCCGCGAAAGTTAATACCTATAGTCTGCTATTTCGCTATCTAGTAAGCCTTATCTCATTCTATCTAGGCTTAGTTTTAAAGTCAGCTCTACGCGTTAAATAGATTAACAAGGTGCTTTATAAATATATCCTCATCAAGCTGCTCCCCAAGCAATATGCGCTAGCAACTCTAATTAAATTAGTTTAGTATAATCTACTACAGAGTAATATAGCTACTTAGATAGAGGTAAAAGTATGGGGGGAAGTTGCTATCCCGGAATATAAGATCCTAATTAAGGCTGGGATTAGTGCCTTAAAAGTAGAAGGGGGAGACTTTATCGCAGTAGCCTCTAAACAGCATTTACGAAGCATTAGGGTTAAAGTAGCGCGAGGATATTAGGTTTATAACAGGTAGGTAATTATTACGCTAAAGGACCCTGTCGGCTAACTAATCCCCAAGCTAGTAGGTTCTATTCTATCTTGCAATTATATCTTATAAATTATTCAGCTATCCTTAAACAGGACTATTAGCGCTATATAAAGGCTCCCAGTTCTAAGCAACTGCCTTATCTTATATAAATAGGCAGATAATAGGCTTACTACAGTTCTAAGTTATATATAATTCTATCATAAGCTAATTAGCGGGAGAAAGGTAAGACCTAACTAGGAGGGAGCGAAGGAGTGGGAGATAGTAATACTTAAGAGTAGAGAGAGAGATAATAAAGATGTACTAATTAGAATAAAGAAGGCAGAAAAGTAGTTATAAAAGATAGAGATAAATATTATTATAAAAAGAAGTTATTTAATTAAAGAGGAGGTAGTAGGAAGCAGCAGTTAAATAGCCTTACCCTTAGCGCTAGCAGGCAGCAATAGAGCTAGAGCGGGAGGGCGTAAGTAGATTAGATAAGAAAGTTATAGAGCATATAACTAGTTGAGTAAATACTAAGGAAAGTGCAAGTTATATCTAGGTAAGGTTAGTAGAGAAAGAGAATAATAAATAGTAAATAAAAGATTAAATAAGAAGAGAGAGAATATAAATAGCTTCACCCTAGCTACTTAGGGGACCTAGGCTAATAGCTACCGCTAGATCTAGAAGGCAGGGCAGTAGTTTAGCCTATTAAGAGTACCTTCCTTACTAGTAATTATACGCCTATTAGAGGGTCTAGAGGGTAATAGGTTAGCGCTCCTAAGGGTATAAGAAGCTGTCTTTCTCCCCCCCCCCCAAGCTAGATATTAATCTTTTAGCCTCTCTAAGCTACTATCTACTAGTTACTTATTCCTTTAATTAAGCTCTTTATACTTTATATACCTAAACTAGCTTATCGCAATAGCAGATAGCACCCTCAGAATAACCTAATTAAAGGATAGAGATATCTACTTACCCTAGTTTCTTCTTACTAACTAAAACCTATAGCTCTTTCCTAGTAATTAGAACTAATACCGCCTAGTTAGCATAATTATACTTAATATAAGTTAACTATAGAACGGATATTAATTCCTTCATTACTAATATTCTAATTATAAGTTTATTTTCTAGACTAGCTAGTATTAACTTAGCTTTCCTACTAAGGCCCTATATTCTAAGCTTATACTAGCTAGGCCGCGTCTAATTAATAACTAAAAGATAACGCTAACTAAATAGGCTGCACGCTTCTAGAGTTCCCTTCCAGGCCACGCCCACTTTATCTCTTTTATTATTAGGTATTCTAGTAGATAGATCACATTCAACCATCCTATATATATCAAAAATACCTTTACTAGCTCCTTTAGTTAGTTATACTAGAAGATTATTAATTATCCCCACGGTACCTTATCCCTAGCTATTCAGGCCTTTAATATTTAAAATAAGAATCCTTATTGTAGTATAAGAATAAGTATATAATATATAATAGCAACTAATTAGATAACTCTCAATCTATAGAGCCCTTCTTTAAGTGCGTTTTACTCCCTAGTAAGGCTTAAAATAAATATACTAATTATCTTTTCTATAGAAAGGGCTGCTCTTTCTAGAAGAGTGAGGTTGAGCTCTAGAATATATGTGTAGCTAATTAGGCCTATAGACTAGAGAGAGCAAATAGAGATAGATAGGCAAGTAGTAGGGGACTTCCTTCCTAGATTTCTTATGCTCTAGTTAGATCTAATAAGCCTAAGATTATAACTTATACTAAACTTTAATGAAATAATAAATAAGCAGTAAGAGAAGGCTAGTAATACTAATTGCGCTAATACCCTATTAATCTTATTATAGCTATAGGTACTAAAGTAGGAGCAAAGCAAATAACCCTAAGCGCAAGGAGAAGAAAGAGAAAAGAAGGGGGGGAGGTGGGGGAGTAGTATAATATAGAGAAAAGAAGGGGGGGGGGGGGGGGAGTAGTATAATATAGAGAAGAGCTAATTAGGATAGCAAATAAGCGAATTAAGTAAGTATACTATAGAGAGAAAGGGCAAGGTATATATAGATTAACTATAAGCTTATGCATCCCCCTATGAAATTTCACTTAAAATAGTAAATAATTAATATAAGAGCGAAAATTCATTAGAAGCATCCCCTAAGAAAGAAAAAGCAAATAAATAAAACTAAATAAAACAAAATAATAATAATAAGTAGACTAGACCTAGGAGACGCTAATTAGGCCCCTATAGTTACCTCATTACTATTAGTACTTAAGGCCAAAGTATTATAAAGTAATACTAAGAGTGCAACTTTAATATAGTAGCTTGCTTTCTAATACTAGAGCTTAGCTATAATCTAAGCCTTCTCTACCTCTAGAATAGCCTTCTCAGCCTGCAATTAGGTAATAACTACAGTTAGGAGCTAATTAGCTTCTTTTAGTAACTAATTATTATCTAGTGCCTCTAGCACAAGGAAAACCCCGTGAACCTTATCCCGCAGTTACTTCGCCACCTAGTTTGGGTCCTCTAGTTCCTATAGCCTATCACATAATAAGCAGAACTTCCTCAGGCAATAACCCCCAAATAACTTACCCCTAATCTTGACCCTGGATAGAGTTTCTAAGGTATAGAATATAGAATAATTTAAAACTAATTAAACGCAAAAGGGGCTAAGCTATTAGTACTATAGCTTATAGTCTTTACTCTTATTAATTACCCTTTTCTCATCAAATAGGAGAATGAAGTCCCCTAGTAAAAGCTTCTCCTACTAAATAGTATAGGAGTGCAACGCGTTATACTAATTAGTACGGCGTTAGCAAACCCTAGCGACTATAGCAGCAGCAGCTTCCCAATCCTCTTCTAGCTAGGAGAAGGTGCAAACGCGGAGTAGAAGTTCCTCCTCAAAGGTCTTTACTTATTCCCCGTTCAGGACCCTCTATATAAGCGTATTATTCTTAATAAAAATAATAGCTTTATAGCTATAGGTAAGATAAAAGGGTATAAACCCTACTAGCCTATAAAGCATTATCTAATTCGCAAACAAAAAGCTAAGTAGTATTAGACCCTAATTCTATTATCCCCCATTTAAATAAGTTAAGATAATATATACTATTGGTTAGTAGCCCTTCTTATTAAGGCTATTAGCCTAAGTATTATAAGCTGAAATCACTCTCTTCTTAAAGCTATATTAAGTATTTAGGATATCCACAGCGCTAGTATTCTCTACGCCGCTATCTATAATTAGGAGGCTAAAAACACTATACTAGTAAACAAAGTCTTCATAAATAAAGCAGGTAATAATATTAGAGTTAACTATGAGGCTCTACTAAGCCTCTAGCTAACCTATTAAATTATACTATCCCTTAATTAGAGCCTATTTCCTAATTTATTAAATATCTAATAAAATATACCTAAAAGGAATTACTTTAAGTTTAGTAATAATATACTAGTTATCTTGTCTAGCAGACTTTATAAACTAGTATTTTAGGTAGGTCTTAATCTAATCTAAGACTACTAAGTATATCTCTTTCTAGAAGTACTAGGAGAAGATGTAGTAGAAGGTTATATTACGCCCCCAGTAACTAGATTCCTTATAAATAGTTCAGATTAAGGAGACATAGAGGCTCATATAATCTACTATATAGCGAGAGAAGCAATACCGCCTTATTAGCTACCTAAATAAGAAGCTATCCCGGGACTTATACCTCTAGGCCTTAATTTTAAACTTTAGATATTAGGAGAGAGTCACGCTAGGAGAGTAGAGCAAAGTACAGAGATAATAAGTAATTTACTAGGACTCTATTAGCTAATACTAATTAAACTACAGCTAGCCATCAGGCATTAAGAATAGCATAATATTAATAAGCTTATTAGTAGGGCTAGGTAAGAACTAAGTAGTATAAGCTTTTATATAGAAAATATTCGCATTAATAAATTCCTCTACCTAATTAGGGTCCTCTACCTCCACAATATCAGAGGGCCCAGGGGGCTTATAAGAAAGCCTATTAGCAGCAGTATTCAGACACCCGGGAATATGCTTAATATTAAAGTTAAAGAGTTAAATCCACACTATCTACCTTATAATCAGCGCGCCAGAGATATTAGATACAGCTCTATTTAGCTATAAAATAAGGACCTAAGTATTAGTCTCTAGCTAAAACCTAATACTATATATATATATATAGAGAGAGAGCTTCCTTAACGTTATTAGGACTGCCCTCAACTCTAGCTTCCTAGCATTATATTTTAGCTTAGGGCCACACTAGATCCCACTCTTATATCATACTATAGCCCTCTTCTTATTAACTATCTAGTATAATACTATACCCTAACCTTATAGGCTTATATCTATAGAGATAATAATCTACTTAGCTTTAGGTTTATAGCTCAATCTAATTAGGATAGGCGAGGAAGTTAGGGCATCCTTAAGTAGGGTTATAGTATTCTATTAATAGGGTCCCTATTTAAACGTAGCTTCATTATAAAGCAGCTCTATTAATAGGAGGCAGATAGTCATAAAATCTTTAATCTAGGGGCAGTAGAACGTCGCAATACTAAGAAACAACTAAATATCACTAATATTAGAACAGGCTTCCCACTCCTAAATCTTAATAACTTTCGCCCAATTAAGTTAACGCCTATTATAACTATGGAAGTAACTAATAATAATAGCAGACTCCTAGCACTACTATGACTTCTCCCTAGCAATTATATACCTAGTGAGCTTAATATTAGTAAGAACCTAATTAATATTATAAAAGTGCTTATATATAAAGCAATAAATACTTAGGAAACTCTTAAGAGGCTTATCACCATATTAAGAGATTAAGCCCTTCACTACAATATTATTAAGGAACGCCTTATAATAGTAGGGAATTAAGTTATATAGAATACGCATAATTACCTATATAAACTAAGCAATAGAATTCATAGCCCCCTAAGGCAATATATATATATAAAGCAGCCCAATTGGGGTTATAAAGGTAATAAGGTTCTAGCTCTTTTTATGTAAGGGAACCTAATTATATCTAGAGAAGAAGTCTAATAGAGATAAGAGGTAGCACCCCGCAAACTCCCTAGCAAACGTATCTATATTTAGTAGTACAAAAGGATCCCAGATTATAACTCTATTTATCTTTATAGCGGAGTTACATAGTCTATAGTCGCTATCTTTCTTCTAAACTAGAAACTACGCATTATATTAGGAAGTATAACTCTCCTCAAGAACGCCCCAATCTATTTATTATTAAAGTATATTAAGAACCTTACCCTAGAGCGTATAGGGAATAAGAATGCTCTTTACTTACTACGCCTTATATAGAATAGTCTTAATCTACTAAGGGGGGGCAACTAAAGAGTTAAGTTAGCTACTCTCCTCCTATATCTAAAATAAGGCAGCCTCCCTTTTCAGGAGTATTATTAAGAAAAGTTCCTTCTTATCTAGTAAGAAATAAAGAAGTTTACTAAATATATACTCTTACTACTCCTTAGTTAACCTTAAATAAGAATAAATAGTAGAGAACTTTAGTATAACAAAGCCCCTAAACTAACTTAGCTCCTCCTACTACTAGACTCCAAGCGCCTCTATCTTCTTTACCTTCTATAGAGGGTCCCCCTCTAGCATTAACCCATCAGATAGCGCATTATCTATAGAATAGACTTTCTAATCCTTTCTCTTATATATTATAAACGCCTTAGCTTATAGCTAATTGGCCTTATTAATAGAGTAATAGAAACTCTACTAGCAGGCTATTCTAAAGCGCTAGTCCTCCTTATGCATAAAATCATCTAGCTCCCAGTCTAAAGCTACAAAGATGTAGCAAACTCTCTATTTAACTTTCTCCTACTAGCTAATCTGGGTATAGCTTATAGTAGAAGTAGTAATAGAGTAAGCCCATAATACTAAGCTATCTATAAACTTAGGGGCTAATTTAATAGACTCTAAGCTACAAGTACTAAGCTAGTAACCCTCATACCTATTATTATACTTTCTAAGCTTCTAAGTAGCTATATATAGGTTCTAGAGCATTAGATTAACCTATATCTTTAGGCATATAGCTAATATAGCCTCTACTAGATTAGTTAGGATTAGGGTAACTACCTTGTTATTACTAATATCTAGGCCTACTAACTTAAGAGGCCTAAGAAACACACTAAGCAGAGGAATTCCCCTAGTAGGTCGCCTAGTAGGACTACTAGGATCTAGTTTCCCTAGTCTTCTATAGCGCTAAGGACCTTCTAGTAATTTTCTTAGTTTAGAAAGAAAATATCTGTACTTCTCTAGGTGCCTAAGCGCGTGAACCTAACTAGAACATAGATTTAAGTAGTCCTAACTATAATAAGTGCTCTAATTAGATTCTTAAGATACTTCTATATAATTTAGTAACTAATTCTAAAGGGCTATCTAAGTAATATACTATTAGCTTTATGCTTATTAACTAGGAAGATATTAATTAGGACCTTATATTCCCCGATCCAAGCTTAAGTTATAGTAGCTCCAATAAATCGTTCCTAGGCGCAATCCTTAGAGGTAAAAATACTAAGGCCTATTATAGTCTTAGTATATAGAATTTAGTATTAATTAAAATACTAGCAGCTTATAATATTTATTTTAGCGCTATTATCTAGAATAGAGGTAAATCTTTTATTCTGCTTAGGAGTTACGCTACTAAGAGAGATATCTAAGAGGAAGTATAGCACCCACTAAGTATTCAGTAAGTCTGCTTTCCTATTTAGCACTTAAGCAGCTATAATAAATATAATAGTATAAGACGTAAGGTCTAGAAGGTAGTTATACCTCGTAATTTATTAATTAGCCTCTAGGATATTATTTTTAATAAGCTTCTAAAGGGAAGAGAGTGCTAGTAAGTAAATATACTAGAAGTGCTCTATATTAAGAATTATCCTAGCTTCTCTAATTATACTTATTTAGGAGTCTCCCCACTCTATAAACGCAACTATAAAGGTAATAGAGATATTACTATAAAACTTCTTATGTATAGCCTTAGCAGCCTTATTCTTACTAGCCCTTATAAGAGGCGTAAGATTAGTCCCAGCTAGAGCTGCACCCTTAGTGGGAGAACTAGGCTGAGCTAGCTTAGATAGACGTAGGTCTTAATATTAAGAGGGGGCCTGAGCAGAGTTACTATACTAAGAAAGAACTTAAATAAGTTAAGTTAGGACAAATTAGAGCAGCTAGGAGTCAAGCATTATAGTATTCTCTTCCTCATTAATTAGCTCTAAGACGCATAAGTATAAATATAAGAAGTTTTACTTGCGAGGGGGCTTTACTACCCTACTACTAAGCACAGGCTTATTAGGGACCTATTTCGCTTACTATTAAGTAGTAGCTATAAGGATCAGGGCGTAGGAGGACTCTATTACTCTTAAGTAGGTGAAGTTCGCTCTAGCAGTAGCGCGCTTGAGAAGGCTAGCTTTAGCTAAGACTTCCCCCATATCCACAACTTCTTTTATAAAAGGCCGCCTAATTAGATTATCCTTAATAAACTTAGTAATAATAATAATAGTAAGCTATAGATTCTAGTTAACTAAGTAGGTTATTATAGTTGCTCTGTTAAAGCCTATTCTCCTTTACCTCTTATACGCTAGGTTCTTAGGAATCTTATTAACCTTATTTTATGTAGAGGGGTCTCTAAAGAAGTAGTAAGCGTTATAGAGATAGAGAAGGTTAATCTAGCTATTATAGGTAAGCTGGGGGTAGTCCCTAATTCTTTTAGCATTAGACCCGCAGTACTAGCATATGCTATAAGGGCCTGCAGCCCAGTTTAGGTACCTTTTGCGCCTAGCTGTAGATTAGCCCTAGTTAGAGTTATTATATTAGAGAAGCTAGCTCTTTAGCTGGGAAGATATATAGTTAGCTTTAGCTATCTTCACTAGCTTTAAGATCTAAGCCCCTAGTATCTTAAGAAGTATAGTAATAGCAGCCTATTAGTCTAAGCTAAGCTAGGTTAGTTCCACAGTACTAGTTTAAATAGCAAGAGTAAGTGCCCCAATACCCTCAGTAATCTTCCCAATCTCATTAGATCCTACTAGCTCAATATCCTTAGACGCCTTAGGTATTAGGGCTACTTTACTTAGGGAGACCTAAATAGAAGGGCAATTCCCATCCTTAGCTACCTTGGTATTAGTAATAGCTACTAGCAAAATATACTCAAAGAGGTTAGAGTCCCCAAAAGCCTTATTATAGCGCTACTTATAGCTAATCTACTACACTAGATACTTCTTAAAGGAGGCGTAGTTGCTAGTATTAAATAGATTAATAAGAGTAGTATTTATAGATAGTATAATACTTGTAACTATATGCTTTAAGAAACGCTTTATAACTACCTCAATAAGCTTAGTATTATTTATAACTAGTTTAAACCTCATCTTAGCCTTAGCCTTAATTTCTTTAATTTTCTAGAAGAGCCTAGTAGTAGTATCTAGGTTAATGCTCTTAATTGAGGGGCTAAGCGCCAGGTTACGAAGTTGCTTATTTAGGTTTAGCATAAGGTCCTCGTTAAGATGCCTGAATATATCAACTATAGCATTATAGGCTTCCTTCTAGGTTATGCCCTGAATTACAGAGTTAACTATAACTCTATAGTTATTATTATAGTACTAGGGAAGGAACTTAACCTTAAGGTCATTCAAAAAGCCATCCTAATTAGTCCGCACGTCAAACTCTTCCAGGAAGTCCGTAATATTACTACTAGTAAATAATAGAGCTCCAATACTACTAAGCTAAGGCATGCGCAGTCTCCCAGCGCTAGGCTCCCTAATAATAACTTAGTTATTTATAGCCTTCATGAGATCTATAAGAGAACCCAGATTAATTATATTTATAGCTAATCCCTTGGAGGTTATAGGCATCTTTATTAAGGCCTTACCTCCTTTAGACGAGAACTCTTAAAGTTAAGACAGCAAGTTAGCTAAGCGCTCGCTATTCTAGTTAGAGTCTAAGCCTAAGTTGATTTTAGGCTTTTCTTAGTAACCCTTAAATTCAGGCTTATTAAAAGATTATATAGCTAATATACTAGTTTACTTTTGGTAATAGTAATAGTAT
The DNA here is from genome assembly GCA_037178605.1 of Colletotrichum euphorbiae. Classification (NCBI taxonomy): domain Eukaryota; kingdom Fungi; phylum Ascomycota; class Sordariomycetes; order Glomerellales; family Glomerellaceae; genus Colletotrichum; species Colletotrichum euphorbiae. Next base: position 42,785 of record JAXCEF010000052.1, on the reverse strand, counting down.
AACTTAGCATTATTAAATAAAATATATAGCATAAAGAACTAATAGTTAAAAGCACTATTAGTATAACTTAGTAAATAAAGGTATAGCAGCTAGGCTATTAGATATATAACTAAGAGCCTGGACTAGCGTTGCTATAGCGATTAGGGTGACTTTAACCTAAAGAATAGCAGCTACTAAACCTTCTTTATAAAGCTTATATATAGCCTAAATAGCCTTTTTGCCTACTAAGCATAAATCCTACCTTAATAATAATATGCTTCCTCTTCTAGAAAGTAGGATCCGCTCGAACTAAAGTTAGTTTGCTATCTAATCTACTTACTATTAATACTAGGGAAGCGTAATTAAAAGGAAGTCCCTATTAATCTATTACTATTAATCTATATATTAATTCTAGCTAAAACTAATCTAGGGAAACCTTACTATACTCTTCTTCTCCTCTATTATATTAGTACTAGAGGAAGCGCAATTAAAAGGAAGTCCATATTAATCTATTACTATTAACCTTTATATTAATTCTAGCTAAGCCTAATCTAGAGAAACCTTACTACACTCTTCTTCTCCTCTATTACTATATCTAATTAGCCCTACTTATGCCTATATACTAACAAAATATTAGATTAAAACGGCCTCGCTATATTTCTAGTAGATATCTCTAGGGGTAGAGTAGTATTACTGAAAGTTGCTGAGAGTTACTAAAAGTTTGCGCTTAAAAGTTAGGGGTATTTATGATACCCACGTAGATCTAGTTTGCGCGGGATTATTATTCTTCATTATTCTTAAGTATTATTTAAATAGACTATAAAAGGGTCTCTATGCGGAATTATTAGTCTTATTAAGCATTGTTGGAATAGACTATAATAGGTCTAGGTAAGGCACTACCTCACTAGTAATAAGGAGATCAGATATTTAATTCACCCATAAGGCACTATTAGAACGACGCAGAGCATATATATAAGCAGGCAGCTAAGAACAGCTACCAAAACCAACATAAAACAACCCCCAAATAGAGTTATACGCCCTTAGTACTACGATAGCAAGAGCAACTCACTACCAAATAGTCCTCAAAGTGAGGGAGACTCATACAGAGCTAAGGGACTCCTGATTGGAGGCCCCTTAGGTAGTGAGATCTCCCTGGGATATCGCAGAATCAGATAACATGCCCTATCGAAGTAATATAACACCCTAGGAATAAGCTTTAGGTAACTAGCCATCTAATCAGAAAGGAATAGGGGAAAGCAGTAAGATAAGAATAGAGAAGTTATCTATAGGTATTATTCTAGTGTATATATGCGAGCATGCCCCTAGTATCCTAACTATCCTAATTAGACCTCTATATATGGAAGGTCCTTAATTAGAGTGCTAACTAAGAAGAGAAGAAAGCTGCGAGAAAAACAGGACTAGCTAATGTGTTCGCTGCCCGGCTCTAATATGCGAGTATGAAAAAAAGGATGGAAAGATTATAGAAAAAAAGGATAGAAAAAAAAGATAACAGAAAAAAAGAATAGAAAAAAAAGATAACAGAAAAAAAGATAATTAAAAACGATAATAGAAAAGAATAATAGAAAGAAAAATAATCTCCTCACCCCTCCTAACTATTCTAATTAGACCCTAATTTATAGGAGGTCCTTCTTAAATAGAGTGCTAACTAAAGAGAAGAAAGCTAAAAGAAAACAAGACTAGCTAATATATTCGCTGCCGGCTCTAGTAGTTAAAGAGATTAATAAGCATAAGTTAAAAAAATAATTGATCTATCTTAAGATTCTTTAATATAATTAATATATAGAGCCTATTAGTAAGTTCTAGCTATAATAATACTATATAATAGCGTTAAGATCCTTATAATATAATCTCTTAGAGACTTATATTAAACGTCTTTAATAGGTCTATAAAAGTAACCTATTAAGCTCTATTTGAGATTAGATCTATACTTATATAATACTGTTAAGCTATAGTATATAGCCCTCTTTTGTAGGCAATAGAGCGGGAGTAAGCGAAAATTATTTAACTTACTTGCTAGTTAGTTAGAAATTAGGTAAGAATCAAAGCCTTATTATTATAGCTTTATATAGTAAGTCGTAACTTGTTATATAGTTAGCTAGTACTTTTACGTTTTACGTTTTAAAATATATAAGACTTAAAGATCTAGAATTAACTATCAGTAGTAATATTATATAGGATAATTCTAAAACTACTATACTTTTGAAATATAGTTATCTCTAAGATTAATAAGGCTAAAAGAACGTCTTTTAATATCTTAATAATACTATCTTGATATTACTATATAGCAAGGTTATAATCTATGTATTCTTTTATAATTAAGAAGGTTATAATATTTCTAATCCTATTATTAAGTACTTTAGTAGTAATAGCTATAAGAGTAGTAATTATATGTAATTAATATAATATCTTATCTACTACTTATATACTTCTCTATATTAAGCTTACTAATAGTAGTATTTCTTAGACTTATTTCGTTTCCTTAAGTGATCTTTCATAGTAGCGTGGAATTAAGTCTATGAATTCGTATAGTAATATCACTACTATATAGCCCCTATTATTCTTCTAGTACTTAGGTCTAAAAGAGATACTAGTAGAATGTTCTTCTTTTTATTATTACTAGAGTAATACTATAGGCATACTACTAAAAATTAGAGTATCTAAGGTCTATAAAGTAGCTCTAAGATATGGACCTTACTTTTAAAAAAAGGGGATTTAGATGATATAAATAAGAGATAATAATAGAAAATAGAGAGTTAGTAAAGAATCTAAGCTATTGTAAGTAATAAGGGTATCTATAACTTAATATTAGGCCTAATACTTATAAGAGTCCTCTACTACTCTTTATATAGTAGTAGCTTACTGCTAGAGGTCTAAGGTAAATATAGATCTAATATTACTTGAGAGTATTAAGAGTTATATTTATAGATAAATCTTTCAAGAACGTTACTATTATTAGCATAGTAAATATCTTCTTATGAAATAAGAAGTAGAACAAGGAGGTAGAATAGGTACAAGATATTCAAAAGAAAAAATAGGTAGGTAAACTATATAAATCCTAGGAAATAACTTAATATTCAGATTGAAAGAAAATTGTAGATGAAAAGATGTATATTTTGTATGTGTATCCTCCAAATCTCGAGCGCTAGAAGGCGGGGAAAAGGTCGATATATATAAACTGCAGTTTCCGTAAGACTTTGCAGTAGTAGGTACTTTAACGCGTAACTAGTACGTACTTCATGACGCGTACGCGCTTACTGAGTATGAATCCTATAGGAGTCTAAACTCTTTAGGATTCTAAATCCTTTAGAATCATAAATCCTATAGAATCATAGTCCTGTAGGATCATAATCCTTAAGTCCTATGGGAATTTGCACGCGCAGTATCTGAACCTTTTCTTCTTTCAAGTTTATATTTAGAATATCTCTAACCCTATCTGAATAGTATGCACATATATATCATTCGGGGTGTGTTTGAGAGGACAGTTCAAATACAAACTTTATTTTACATCTTTTACTATATTTCCTATATATCAAACAAAATTATAATGTTGATAATAAAGACTACTAATTATCTTACAGAATAAATAATATTAATAACTACTATATAGTGAAAGTTCCAACTATTCCTAATTATAAATTTAAATTTATTTAGAACTCCTATATTAAGTTAGTAGTTCTTATAAAACTCCAAAATATATTTAGGTATATATAATCCAACTTGATAACTAATTCACTAGAGCACTTTACAATGTTAGTAAACTAATAAGTACCTAAAGTATTACAAGAGGCGCTATAACATATTTTCGATGACATTGTAATAAATAAAAACCTTCTCTATATTTAATAATAGCTATAGGTATCCCTATTGATAGGTAATTAATATAAGACCGTTACCTTATTATAAGTAGTTTTAAGAGTTTTTACATTATATGCTTAGCCTTTGTATATTTACTAACTATAGTGAAAGAAGTTATTGGCAGATATAATATAGCATACTATTTTCTCAAATAATATAGGGATAGTTATAGTTCCTATCAACTTAATAGCCTCCCCTAATCTAAACCTTATACTTACCCCTTCTGCTATGGTAGAGGTAATTATAATATTAGGTATAATCCTCCTAAATACTATAGATTAGCTGTAGCTAGCTATTAAAACTCCTACTGCTTCTATATTAGGGATAATTTCTTAGAAGCTTTCTAACAAGTATCTTCTCTTAAGTGAAAAGAAAATAATAGGTAGAAGCTTAGCTAAATTCTAAAAATAGTTTAAATACGTAATAGTGTAATAAGCTAGTTATTTAAATAAATACCTTATAATAATTCTTTTCTCTATAATAGAAATTGAATTAGTTACCTAACTACTAGTTAGGTCTATGAATTAAGTAAGAAATATATTATACTATCTATTTTCATAGTTACTATTATTCTAATTCTCGCAATAACACTGTAACCCATGGAGTAGCATGATAGGCGCCCTGCTGAATACGATATCGTACGTGCGTGCGTACCTCACGTAACCATATTCGCAGGCCCAATATGGCATTACTGCCCACGTAGCTATTTTGTATCTTAGACTTTGACACACACATGCACACCTCTAAATAGCTTCAATACGAATAAAACGTATTAGAGCTACGCGCGCGTACTATTACCCACCTATGTGAAACCAACACTAATACCTCTTACCTTAATCAAGTAATTAAAGGTATGTTTTACTTATATATACTATATAAATAAATCCTATATCTAAAGTACTAGGAAATTGGGTAAAAGGTGATATTTATAAACTATAGCTTTTACTAAACTTCATGACGCGTACGTATATGCTTATTAAGTCTAAGCGTGAGTCTATATATTTACTAAGCATAAGTTTATGCGCTTACTAGGTTTAAGCGTAAGTTTATATTGGGATTAGATAGAATGACATAGCTGCGCAGTTAGCAGTACAGCAGGGCTCCTAATAGAGGGGTCTAAATATAGGAGGAGTATAAGGCGGAGGCGAGAAGAATTATTATCTATTATTATTATCATAAACCTTTATATTCTCAAGCAGAGATATACCTTAATTAATATATATATAAATTCTCACTATTTCTCCTTAATTTCAAGTTCAATTCTCTGTCTTTGTAATTAGATCTGCGAACTACTATATATATCTTTTCAGCCTATTTCTATTATTTCTAAACTTTGATAGATAGTATTATATTATTTACTATCTTTATAATCCCTAATAGGCTCTTACTGTTTCTAATAGTACTTAGAGGCAGATTATGTTTCTCTTCACTATTACTCTTAAAGGTTTCTAAGACAGCAGACTGCCTTTATTATATCTAGATATTGTCCCATTATAATATATACTAGTATATATATATTCGTAGTTTAACTATTATAATAGTTCTAGATACTATAAAACGTCTACTAGTAGTTAGATAGCCCTTAGAGGTATAATCTTTTCTAGGCTATAAGATACTATTAGGTCTAAGGTACTATAAGCTATTTTGCTAGTACCTACATTAAGTATTCCATAGTAAGCTAATATAGGGTTACCATATTATCGTACATCTTTACTATATTTGAACCCTTAACTTCCTAGCTAAAGTTGAGATTAGTATTATTATTCAAGATTAAAACATAAAGCTACTAAGTAGGTAAATAGGTTTTAAGTATACTCTAATTAATAAAGATTCTTATATAAGTTATACTATAGCAATAACTAGGCTAATATTAAAATAGTAGCTAAATTTACTAGAAGAAGTTGCTTATATTACTAATTATAGTAGGGTGTAGTATAGTTAGCCCATTAAGCCCTTAAGCCCATTAATTGAAATATGAACGCTATATAATCTTATTAATATTACTTTCTTTAGCTTTGAACTAAGGAATTAGTTTATTAACCTGGTAGAAAATATTACAGTAGTAGAAAAACCAAGACTACTAAGTTATTATAATAAAATATATAATACTTATATTAGGTGAGCTTTATAAATAGTAGACTTATTAATAATCCAAGACCCTCCTATCTATATTACTAGTGGAGTTAAGCAAATACTTAAAGATAATAAGGAGAATGACATTATACTTCTAGATGGTATAGAAAACCTACTTAAAGAGTAAGATCTAGTAAAAGAAGAGAAAGCTAAAGATAATCCCCTAACTAGAGGTACTGATGTATAGAATAGCTGCGGGCTTATTATAGAGCTATATAGCAAAAGCTTAAATAGGAAAATAGTAGTCCCTAAAGCCTTCCTCTATAAACCCTAGCCTGATTGAAATTAAATTACTTATAACGCTACTAAGGCTATAATTACTAAGTATCAAGATAGATATAACCTAAAGATATAGGAGGTTTTTATTCTAGTAGATATGTTACTCATTAAAAATTTTAACAAGATAGAAGGCAATACTAAGGAGTTATAGGAATAGGTAAATCATTAGAATAAGGATAGTTTTGGGGTTATACAGGCAGGTGATAAAACACGCGCGTAGCTCTATTATATATATTGCGTAGTAAGCCTATTCTGAAGTGCGTATATAGCTAAGAGTAAGATATGAAATAGCCGCGTGCGCAGTAGTATCAAACTATATTAGGCCTACAAATATAGTCACGTGACGTATATATATATACGATATTAATTTTAGTAGAGGCCTTATTCTGGTACTCTGTGAGATATAGTATTAGCGCAATACTAGTAGTCTTTCTTTTCGTAGCTAGATGCGCTATAACCTACTATGATATAAAGAAATAACTCTTTGAAGATCTAGAATAATATAAAATAAATCCTCCTATTAAAGGCCTTCCTCTATGCCTTCATTACTACTCTTAATAGTTATTGAAGGCCTTCCTCTATACCTCTATTACTACTTTTAGTAGTATAGCTATTACGTTTTATAGTATAGAGTATATCATAGCTATAATACTCCTTCTCCTACTTTATAATCTATTCTTCTATTTGAATTATTCCTATATTATTATGAATAGATTCCTTAACAGATAGGTGCAAGGTGCTTTTAATAAGAGTACTAGCTAGACTATCTTCTCTATTAATCTATTATACTTTATAGATCTCCCTACCTTTATATACCTAATAAAGTGCTGATTAATTACGAGGCGCCTCTTTCTTATAATATTAAGCTTAATAAGATACTAATATAATAAATATAAGTTAGTATAAATAATAGTAAGTAGTAGGATTCTTGAGGGATACAGTAATCTTTTATAGTATAGTAGTAATTATATAAATAACATCTATATTAGTAACTATTCTATAGACCTCTAAGGTAAGGATAATTTATATAACTCTTACATACTTTATTCAACTAAAGGAAACAATATTACTAGTTACTATAAAAACATTATTAGTTATTGTCTTAATAGTAATAATCATAAAAGATCTGATCTATAAAGGTAGGTTGGTATTACTTATAAATAATCTATTAATTAATATAAATAGGTTTGCTATAGCTAGGTCAATAGGTATAAAGGTTAGTCCTCAGTAAAGGTTCTTTTGTTGCTACTTGAGGTAATAATTAAGGGCTTCTATTATCCTCTTTAGTAGAATCTTGATGCTAGGCTATAGTAAATAAATTAACATAGGCCTCAGGTTAGTAAATTGAGGTGATATACGCCCCTCTTGCTCTTTGCTGAATGTATTATTATTTTTGCGTAGGTGGGGTTGCTATTAGGTTAATAGGTTTGATTTTAGACTCTTGCTCCCTTTAGCAAAGATTAAAACTACTATTTCTGATCAAAGAAATGATAGTATTATTAAATATCAATGGGAATTTGTGGTTAATTTGTTGTTTTGCTCTAATAGTGAAATCGGCATTTTTAAGCTCCTCTCTTTCTTACTAGGAAACCTTTAGTATAGATAGCCTGGAAGTAATATGAGTTTATATACTAATAATACTAAAATAACTATTAGTAGCGGTTAAAGAAATTAATAGGTAAAAGTTAAAAGATAATTAATTTATTTTGAGATTCTTTCTATCATAGTTGCTATATATAGCCTATTAATGTGTCATAGCCTTAGCAATAAAATATAACAGCTTTATAATCTTCATAATATAATTCTTTAGGTATTTGTTATGAGTTCTTTTAGTAGGTTTGTAAAAATCAACCTTTGAGCTTAGTTTGAGATTAGATATATACTTATGTGATATTGCGAAGCTATAACATATAGCTCTCTTCTAAACGTAGTCGAGTAAGAGTAAGAAGGAGTCTCTAATTTACTTACTAAATATTAGTAATTAGTTAATAAGTGTAGCCTTTTATTATTATTATAGCGTTAAGTAATAAGCTTTTTTTATATAGCTATTTAGTGCTTTTTGCTTTCACTATATAGACTATAGGACTTAAGGATATAATATTAACTATGGATAGTAGTATTATATAGAGTAATTTTAAAAACACTACGTTTTTAGAGTATACTTATCTCTATAGTTAATAAAGCTAAGAAAACTAAAACCAAGCCTTTTTGTATCTTAATAATACCATCTTTATATAGATATATAGCAAGGATGTTGTTATAGGCTACGCTTAGTTAGAACTATCTGGGTTTCTACCTAAATTTACTGCTCTTAGGGCTTACTTAGTAGCTACCTATAAACCTAGTATAACCTTACTAAAGTAGAAAACTCTCTCTTTTCCTCTTTAGCTTACATAAATAGTATTATGCTAACTCTTATTATATTGACTTAGGTTTAGCTCTTTGTATATTTAAAGCTTACTACTATACTAATAAGAGATAGGTTAAGTGCTACTCCCCACTAGTTGCTATGATAGTTAATAACCTAATAGCTAATAGCTAAGGTAAGCTATTGCGCGCTAACTTAGTAATAGTTTTAAATTACCTCTAGTAATAAGTATAGGAGCTATAGATAAGTGACTAGTAATTAGCTATACCTCCTTAGATAACTACTACTAGTAGATTACTAGTAATACCTGGTATAATAACCTAGGAGCTACTACTTTTACTCCTAAAGTTCTTGGGTAAGTAGACAGAATATACCTTATAGGCGTAATAAATAAGATATATTATTATAATTAATTAGGCTTTCTACGCTATAGATATAGAGGTATAGTATATTGTTAACTTATATCTAGATGCTAACTCCTAACTAGTAGTTTCCACTTTGTATATAGTAGGTGGTAAGGGCGGAAAGTATAACCCTAAGTAATTAATAGTTCACTTCAATTCAACCTTAAAGAAGTAAAGCCTATAACCTTAAGTAGTAGCTTAACTATAGACTCTCTAGTAAAGAGAGATAGAGTCTCTCTTAGTCTTTCCGCTAAAATATAAGTAGACTCTAGTAGATATAGGGGGTAGTAGCTAGCCTAGCTAGGTCTAGATATCTCTTCTAGAGGCTACTCTTACCCCTAGGCTAAAGAAATAGTTAATTACTATTAACCTACTTACTACTTATAGTAAATAGCTCTGAAAAGTTTAGAATATTATCTAGAAGGTTAAATACTAAAAAGCCCTTAGCTACTTCTAAGCGCCCTACTAGAGGTTAATAGCTAAGAATACTAATAGAGATATCTACATAACTAGGGCGGTATACATCTCAAGAGTAAAAGAGAAATGCTGCTCCTAATAGGACTTAGAATTATCCTCTAATTTCTACTTGGTATATCCCTAGTAGTAGAAGAATGCTGGCCGTAAGAATATCTATATTTATTATACCTATAGGATTAAGAGGTATATTGTATAGTATTACTCTACAAAACATAAGTAGCTACTAAAAGCTACTAAAGTTAGGACACTAAAGATTCACTCTACTAGCTAAGAGAAGAAGAAGAACTACTAGATAGAGATATCCTTCTCTAAGAATAATAGTACATTAGGAAATTATTAACTCTAGAGCAAAATTAGGCTCTAGAGCCTACTAAAGAGAAGATATTAAGTTAGGATAATATAAAATAGAGCAGCTAGTAGATAATAAACCTATTATTACAGAGGTTAGAGTTAATAAAGAATACCTAGCCTATACTCTAGTTAATACTAGTAGTAATACCTATATAATAGTTACCTAGTCCCTAGCTTAATAACTTTACTTTCTATATATTAAGAAGAAATAGTAACCTATAAGGAAGTATACTCTTAGTAGCTTATTACTAAATAATAGCCTAGGTATAATAGCTTTTGATTTAGAGACTAGAAGCTATATTTAGTATATATTTATATAAATAATAGAAAGCCTTAATTTAGAGATTCTATTAGCGTAGCTATAAATAGAGGAGAATATAGTTATATATAATATAGTAGCTTACTAGATATACTATAGCTAGAGCTATATTAAGCATACCTAATGAAATAAAAAGAATTACTTATTATAAAGGAGATAAGAGCGTTCAGAACCCTAGATATATCACTATTCTCTATAATTTATTAATTTAAAATACCAAAGGAGAATAGGTACTAGAGAGGTATAGTAGGGATATAAATTTAAGTAGTTAGTCTAGTAGATATTGAGAAAGCTCTAGACTAAAAGCTAGAAAAGAATTAATAATATAGGGTACTACCCTGAACTTGAGAGGAGTTCCCTAGATTATTGAATCCCAATTGGGCTTACTTACTTCTCTCTAGCTAGCTTAAAGCAAACTACTAGATTAAGCTTATTACTATAAAGGGCTGGACCCGAGTCTGTGCGATAAGAGGTGGCGTAATACTATTTATTTGAAGCTAAAGAGGGAAAAAGAAAGGGTTTTCCGCTTTAGCGCGGTTACGCTAGGTTTGTAGGTAGCCACTAGGTGGGCCCTAACAGCGGTGAATCTGGGCAGAAGCCCAGATGGTTCTAACTAGGTGTAGCCCGTAATATTATCTCCTCCCCTGGCTGAGGGCCCTTTGGGCGTAGGCTGGGTTGCTATTATTAGCTATAAGTAGCCTACACCTTTCTTTAAACCTACTCGCTGTTTTAGTTTCTATAATAGCCTCTACTAGCTCCTAGGTGGGCTCTATATATCCCTCCTACTTAACTAATACCTCATGCTGCTGCCCTCTCCCTACTGCCTTCTTTTATACTATATAGATCTCCTCTACGTACTATTCAAATTCGCTATTATTTGAGACGATTAGTAGCAGCTGTGAATCTACCCTTAACTATGCAGGCATGGGGTCCTCTAGTGCCCTCTAGAGGAGGTTAACATAGAACCTCAGGTAGATATTCCTAGGGATATCTAGTTCTACTATATAGGAGCTTAGTATACTTATAACTATATACATATAGTATAGCTATAAGAGTTTCTTACTAAGCCTAGGGCTCTTATAGTTTACTATTAATAACTTCACCTTATTACTTACCTAGTACCCCTCTATAGGGGACCTTTACCTATTTATATTTTTCTTAATCTATTACTAGGCTGCTACTATACTAGCTCAAATAACACTTACTATATCCCTAAGCCTACTTACTAGGAGAGTAGCTACTATCTGCTCTATAGTAGGTATATTAGGTTTCTCTTCTATAATTAGTATAAAGTTAATATAATATTTATACTCTAGGAAGAATGGGGAGAGTCTAGTTATATTACTAACTCTATTCCTAAGCGCTAGTTAGGTAGTAGGGAGTAACTTTCCCTCGTCATCCTAGGCCTATATTGTATATACCTACAAGATAGCTTGGACTTCTTAGTTCTATCTCTCTATTCTACTATTAGTTTATAGGTAGTATACTATATTTAGTAGCTAGGTTATTTCTATAAGGCGGCAGAACTTAGCCAAGAAGCAGCTTACTTAATTAGTCCCCTAGTTACTAATAATACTATGCGGGAACTTATAGAAGTAGAAGCAGTAGATTAGGAAGTATTTAGAGCAGGCCTCTACTTTTATAGTCTCTATCTCTTTAAGTACTATAGACTTATTAAGCTAGTTTATTATTACCTATAAATAGTAGCTATTAGTATTCTTTATAGGTATTAGGTATATAATAAAGTCTATAGAGAGGTTGGAGTATAGCTAGTTAGGTATTAGTAGGGGCTTAAGAAACCTTTTTTTACTTACCTCTAGATATATATTCCTCTATATATATTATAGTTCTATATAAACATTTATATAGTTTAGGACTAACCTAGCTAGTAGAACTATTAGCTTACTATCTTAAGGGTACTATTGCAACCCAGGTAAGTAGTTATACTTAAGTTATAGCTCCGCTAGATAATCTTAGTGCAGAGTGCTCCTAAGGGGTTATTATTATTCTCCCTACTAGGTACCTATAGCCTCTCCCGGAAAGTTAGCCTCCTGAGGTTATTAATACTATATCTACTAAGCTAAACCTTCGCTCCAATATCTAGCAGGAAGCTGCATAGCTATTAGGTAATTATATTATAGGCCGCTCTATAGGTAGCATTAATCTTTACTATCTCCCGCTATAATATCTATAGCTCTAGGTCCGTAGTAAAGATTACTATATTTAGAATATCTGGGATATCTAGGTAGCTAGCTAGCGCCTAGTTCCACTTTACTAGGGGGCTAGCTATAGGGTCTCCTCAGGGTTATATATAGTTAGGTACTAACTATAGGACTATTTCCTGCTTCTGCTTGTTATCCCACCCCTAGGGCGCAACTTGCTCCTATTAAGAGAGAGTATTAGGAGCTACTGCCTCCCTATTAGGGTAATACTTAATATAGAAGTTATATTAAAATAACTCCTCTACTTATCTACTCTGATATTCTATGAGGCGTTACTTTTTTATAAAGTATTCTAGCTCCTCGTAGTCTATTAGTACCTTAAAGGTAGGGATACTATATAGCTCTACTCTCCATATATAGAAATAAGATAGTACTACTAGGAGCTCCTTATTATATATAGGGTAGTTATACTCTACTAGTAATAGCTTCCTTAAGTAAAATACTACTAGGCGCCTAGTGCTCTCTAGGTTAGCTTAGGAGAGTACTCCTCTAAGAGCAAACCTAAAGCAGTTAGTTTCTATTACTATCCCATTCTCTAGGTTAAACTAGCAGAGAACTAGTTAGGTACTAAATAGCTACCTAAGCTCCTTAAATACTTTATCTTAGTTCTTTCTCTAGCGGAATACTATATCTTTCTTAGTAAGCTATATTAGTAGCTTAATAATTCCCTTATAACTAGGTATAAATATACTATAGTAATTAGTAAAACCTACGAAGCTCTAGACCCCTTTAGGTGAGGTGGGACGTAGCTACTTAGCAATTGCCTAGAGTTTCTTGGGATTATAAGAGAAGCTCTTCCCTCCTATTGTAATAAACCCTATATATTTAACCTTTTTCATTGAGAACTTATATTCTATATGATTGAGGTTAAGTCTAGCTACTACTAGCCTCTAGAGAACCTCCTAGATCTTTTTCTTATAGTTTCCTTTTATTCTATTTAAGTAGATTAATATATTATCTATATACGCTATAATAGAATTATTTAAGAAGTTTTATAGCATGCTACTAATATATTATTAAAAGCTAGTAGGGGCGCTAGTAAGCTTAAAGGAATATACTACCTACTTAAATTAGTTATACTAGGTGCAGAATACTATCCTCTCCTAGTGCCCCTCTATAATCTACAGCTTATAGAGAGTAGCTACTATATCTAACTTTATATATTATTTAGTTACGCTAATACAGCATAATATCTTAGAGATAAATAGTAGGGGATATCAGTCCCTCTTAGTAATTTCACTTAGAGCCTTATAGTTAATATAGAAGCGAACTCCTCTGCCCAGCTTCCTTATAAAAAGCACTAGAGCACTAGCTAGTAAGCTACTAGCTTAAATAAACCCCTTATATAGGAGGTTCTATAGGGTGTTCTTAAGTAGCAGCAGTTCCTCCCGCGATATATTATAAAGGAGTCCCTAGGGGAGTAGTGGTTTCCTCCTATCTATAGTAGGGATAAGGTTAATCTAGTAGTCTGCCTCAGGCTAGCTGGGGGGAAGTAGGTAGGTTTTATCTAGGTTCAATAAGCTGGGGAACTCCTCTAGGATTTAAGCTAGTATACTAAATTATTAATCCTCTTTTAGCTTTAGGTGAAGGGCTTTCTTAATATCTACTAGCCTAACTACCTGAACCTATACCTCTATAGCGCCTCCCTAGTGCTTATTCTACCTCTTCACTAGGCGTCAATAGATTATAGAGAATAGCGCAGCATCTAGGAATCTCATAGCTCTTTTCTCTATTATAAGAGTTAATTCTTTCTGCTCCTTTAGGTATAGCTTAATATAGCCCTAGCTATAGTATATCTAATAAGCTATAGTATTATATATAACTTTATTCTACTCTATTTATAGCTATTCTAATAGGATCTCTAGGATAAGGCCTTCTACTATATATATAAATATGCGCTAGATATAGCTACTTATCTCCAAACTAAAGGCTACTACGCCTAGGACGTTACCTAGTGAGGGACTGCTAAGAGTATACCTCCTTATAGGTTACTACTTCTTCTCAATATAAAGAAAGTAAAGGCATTAAGTTAGAGACTAGCTAATTATTACATAAGTATTACTACTAGTATTAACTAGGGTATAAGCTAGATATTCTTTATTAACTCTAACTTATATAATAGTAGGTTTACTATCTACTAGTTACTCTATTTTATATTATTTCTAACTCAATATCTCTTCTTTAATAGGCTCTAGGGCCCGATTTTGCTCTAGAGTTAGTCTTTTCCTAACTCTTTATTATCCTTAGAGGGCCATATCTCTACCCAGTAGTTCTCCTCTTCCTCTCTATTAGTAGAGTTAACCTTTAGAGTCCTAACTTTAGCGAAGTTTAGTAGCTAGTTATTCCCTATAGATCAGCACTATATAATATAGCCCCTAACCCTATAGATATGATAGGTGCAGGTATCCTTAGGGCGCGTATCCTTATCTCTTTACTAATAGAGATATACTAGGTAGCTATTAGAGGATAACTCTAAGTTCTATTGGGGGCAATATTTCTCCTTTACTCTCAAGATACATATAGCTCTAGTTATATAGATATCTCTATTAGCATCCTTAGCTACTAGCTTCTAGTAGGGAGCTTAGAGGTAGCTTAGAGCCTTGTAGCATTTAATCTTCTAAGCGATATTCTAGACCTTTAAGAGCTACCTATTATAATTAGAAGGTAGATTAATAGTAATTAACTAGTCTTTTAGCTTAGGAGTAAGAGTGGCCTCTAGGAGGGATATCTGGACCTAGCTAGGTTAGTTACTACCTCCCATATCTATTAGGGTCCACTTAAATCTCATTAAGAAGGCTAAGAGGGACTCTATCTCTCTCTGCTAGAGGGTCTATACTTAGGCTGCTACTTGAGGCTATAGGTTATAATCCTTCTAGGTTTAGTTAAAGTAAGCTATAAATTCCTTAGGCTTATATCTTCCGCTCTTACTACCTACTCTATAGATAATAGAGACTACTAATTGGGAGTTAATATCTAAGTATAAGTTAATAATTTATTATACCTCTATATCTATAGAGTAAAAGACTTAATTAATTAAGAGAATATATCTTATCTCTTACGCCTATAAGGTATATTCTCTCTACTAACCTAAGAACTTTAGAAGTAAAAGTAATAGCTTCTAGGTTACTATCCTAAATATTACTAGTAATTCACTAGTACTAATTATCTAGGGAAATATAGCTAATTACTAGTTACTCCTCTATAGGTCCTATACTTATTACTAGAGGTAGTTTAATATTATTACTAAGTTATCGCGCAATAGCTCAGCTTAGCTATTAGCTATTAGGTTATTAACTATCTTAGTAACTAATAGGGAGCAGCGCTTAACCTATCTCTCATTATTATAGTAGTAAGCTTTAAATATATAAAGAGCTAGACCTAAGTCTATATAACAAGAGGTAGCATAATAATATATATTTAAAGCTAAAGAGGAAAAGAAAGAGTTTTCTGCTTTAGCAAAGTTACGCTAGGTTTGTAGGTGGCCACTAGGTGGGCCCTAAGAGCAGTGAATCTAGGCAGAAGCCCAGATAGTTCTAACCAGGCGTAGCCTATAATAAATAGAAACTTATAAATCCTCTTAAATAACTTTATTACTACTTATATAAATAATATATTAATTTTAAATAGGATAAATGAGAATTATAAAATAAAGGTCTAGGAGGTTCTTTAGAGGCTAATAGTAGCTGGACTTAACCTCAATATTATAAAGTATAAATTTTAAAATAAAAACGTCAAGTATATAAAATTTAGTCTAATAATAATAAAGAGCCTCTTTTATAATCCTAAGAAACTCTAAGTATTTACTTTGTAGCTACTCCCTACTTTATCTAGAGGGGCCTAAAGCTTCCTAAAGTTTATAAAATACTATAATATATTTATATCTATTTAAAGGGAGACTATTAAGTTACTAGTATAACTTACTTAGAAGAATATAGTACTCTACTAGGGAAGGAACTAAAATAGGGTATTTAAGAAGCTTAAGAAGCTATTCTATATTTAATTAGTTCTCTACTAGATTAACCTAGAGAATAAGATAATAATTAAGACTAACTACTCTAGGTTTACTCCTAGAGGAGTACTCTCTTAAGCTAATCTAGAGGGCACCTAGCGTCTAATAGTATTTCACTTAAAGATGCTATTTATAAAGGGCGGGCCCCATAAAAGGCCGTAGTGCTACAGCTAATAGCATCTCAGCCTTTAGTGCATGCGCGCGCGCAGCAGCACTACTAATTAGGCCAAATACATATAAAAGGTATATAAAAACAAGTTATATACTTATTGCTTAGCTGCACTTAAGTAAGGGATATATTGGGATATTTGCCTATCCGGACCTGACCTAAGTATCGGGCCCGTGGCCCAGCGGGCAGGAACGTCGACTATAGTAGTTATATAACCTCAGTTACCTAATATAGTAGTCACGGAACCTCAGTTACGTAACCTACCTCATTAGTCTACTATATCTTTCCTCCTTTCGCTAGCTACCCTTTTAGATACCTTCTTTCTATAGATATTACTACTTTAAAAACTATATTCATTACTCTTACCTTCTAGATCTGGTTTTTATAAGACTAATGCTAATTAGTAATTAACTTTATTATTATACTACTTAAGATACTACAAACCGCAGATAACTAAGGTTAAAATAATAACTAAAGAGATATTATATAGATTAATTTAACTAGGCCCTCTATTAAAAAAATAGCAAAACTATATACATTTATTTAAGTAGCTAATAGTCCGGCCTCTACTCTATTTTACCCTCATTAGATAGAGCGCTATTTAGAGCTTTAGAGCACCCCTATATCCTATTATTAAATATTATGCTAATAGGGATTTAGTTTAGAAGCTAATAGTTCAGCCTCTACTTCTGTTTTTAATATCTCTGAAGTTATTGTTAACTATAGTGTTACGGTCAGCTATCCGACGGTAGGGTTCTGGTAATAGAAGCTGAGGGATAACGCTAGGTTGGTAGTATAGTCTTGCTATGCTGTGTTGCTAAATAAATCTTGGGGTTCCAGGAGTATGGTAATTAGTTGTAGTCCTCACAAGGGGATCGCAGTATAAGATAAAGCTAAGAGTACCTATTAGAGTAATCACGAAGTTAATTACTAAAGAGCTATAGAAGTCTATTCTTAGGAGTCCCAAGTCCATACTATATATAAGCTCTAAATAGTCCTTTTCACCCTTATCACTAATTACCGACCGGGTACTAGTAATCGCTCAGTAACTGCGGGTAAGCGCTCAGTAGTCGCGAGTGAGCGCTCAGTAGTTCTCACTGCACGCTCAGTCTTATCTTATCGTCACATAACTTATACCATAGTTCTTCCATACCGTGAGCATCCTAACGTTCCCGTGATCCTGCAGTACAAATATCCTGCCCTAGCCGTCTAATGCCTAGGTGGTTTAGTTGGTTATTATCCTTACATAACGGGTCGTAACATATAGGCGAAGTTTCAGATTCTCCACTATTTTAATAATAGCTGCAGACTGTCCTATAAGCTATTTAGCACCTTTAACCCCTTTGTGATAACCTCGTTGCGCTAGCAAAGTTATCCCCTTTTAAACCCTCATTTGCTCTATTTAGAGTAGTTACCTTTTTTTGCCCTCTTTTAGCACTCTCTGCTATCTTTGTAGCTATTAAGAAACTCCCATAAACAACTCCTCCGCTAAAAACGTTAAAACGCTAAAACGCTAAAATAACACAATTCTTTAGTAACCTACCTCTTTTGCCTCCTTTCTTAACTAGTTACGTTAATTTTGGCTGCCTATATGCCCTTTTGGCTATTTGGCGTTAATTTGGCGGATTTTAACCTCTTTAGCGCTATCTACTACTTCGCTAATCTTCCCACCTTTACTACCTCTACTACTTATCTTAAAACCTCCCTTCTTTACCCTCTTTTTTATTCTCTTTTTTGCTATTTAAATTGATCACTTTAAACCCTCTAGATATAATAATAAGTGGTGAGCTCTGAGCCCGTAAAGAGAGAGATTTTTGATGTTACTACCCGCTTGCTATTTTAGCTATTTGCCTGCTGTTTTAGTAATTATATTAACCATCTTGATATTGCGGTAATTACGCTAATTCGCTGCTATAAACGCGCCTTCTGAAACCGCAGTGAGCCCCGACCGCCTGCGTAAAATAAGTTATTTCGGCCTCGTATTGGATTTGTTTGTTTTGCTACGCTCAAAAGGCCTCGTTTGAGCCCTCTTTTGAGCTATTTCGCTATAACTAATCCCCCCCCCTCTCTCTGTTTTGCTCTATTTGGTTTGTTTGTTTTAACTCGCGCAAAATAGCTCTTTTGAGCCCTCTTTTCAGCTGTCTTTTGGCTATCTTTTGCCTATTTGATATTATAATAATAATAGCCCCCCCCCTTTTTTAAATACTCTCTCTGCTATTTACTTCTCTTTGAACTTCTTCCTATTTATAACTAACCTTCTTTAGTGCTAAAACTCTTCCTTCTTTAGCCTCTTTTTGCTCTTTTTTATTACTTTTGACTCCCCCCCTCCCTGCCCTTTTAAAGGATTAGGTAGTAAGTCTATTAATGATAATTTGCTAAATAAATGGATTACGCTCTGAAGCTGCGGCTTAGGGTGGTTGACCTGAGTTTGAGGCGTTGTTAGCTTATTGGCTTGCTATTCTTCTATTAAATCCTTCTTAAATTCTTCTTACTTTATACTCTTGTTATTGTATCGACTGAGTTTTAGTTTTAGTGGGGTATTAGTACCTTTGAGAAAAGGATACCTTATTAGTAGTGAAGGTCTAGTAATACTGTTGATCAACTTGTTGATAGCACCTGTTTTTCCCTAGTGAAATAGCCTAGCTAAGTCTTTTGAGATTGCTTGAATTGCTTGATTATGAACCCCCCCTTCTTGTATCTATCTATCTATCTACTAAATTATCCTTCCTAAAGACTACTTCTCAATTAAGGTTTTTAATAACCCCTTAAGACCCTCAATAATTCCCTTTTTAGGACGTCCTCTTTAGGAACCAAGATCCCCTGTTTAGGAAGTACCCTTTTTAGGAAGAAAAAGATCTCCTTTTTAGGAAGCCCCTTATGGGAAGTGCTCTCTTCAGGAAGCCCTACTTAGGAAGACTACTATAGGAAGGTTTATTAACAAATAGAGGATTAGTAATTGGATTTATAAGTCGTTTAATATATGGATTATGGCCCTGAAGCTGCAGCTTAGGGTGGATAACCTGTATGTGAGATACTAATATTAGCTTGTGAACTCTCTTATCTCTAACTTCTAAATGTAGCCTTATTTTATAATAGCTAATAATAATAATACCTCCCCTACCCCTTCCCCTACTGCACCTTCCCCTTAATAACCTAAGAGCCCTACTTCTTAATATTAGTTTACTATCCTAGTTCCCCAGGACTTTATAGATATTATTAACCTAAATACTTATAGCTAAGTTTTAAGCTTCGACCCTGAGGAGCAAGACCCTGCTAAAATTGCTAGTTATATTACCTATTTTACTAGTTAATACCTTAAATTAAGCCTCTAAGGTTACTAACTCTCGGCTAACTATAGCGAAGACTTCTAAGATATTATTACGATTTTTAAATATATAGATCCCATTACTACTAAGGCTCTATAGAAAATCCTCATTCTTAATAGAGTATTTATTCTATCTAAGTATTACTAAAATAGGGATAAGTTTGCTGCTATTACTAACGAGACTGAATATTACTTATAGACTAATAAGGACTTCAACTCTATTAAATCGCTCTTTCCCGCCCTTATCACGAGATATAAGTATAATTAGGACTTCTATAATGACTTAACCTAGCTACTTAAGCTTATCTTTTATACTATTAAACCTATTGCCCCTACTACTGCCCTTACCTATGCCCCTACCCGTGCTCTTGCTACTGCTTCTGCCTAAAAGCCCTTAGTTAAGCTTATTTTATTTATATAACGGCCCCCTGCCTAATTATCCTCTTCCCAGCCTGTTTATCGTAGCTATCTGCTATTGTTTTTGCCTATTCAAAATTGCAAAAACGATGCCTAAGATGATTTTGACCCTAATTTTAGTAGATTAACTAATTGGAACTCTCCTTTACGTAATTAACCCCGCTAGCCCCTTTCTAATGATACCCATACCTTATGCTAACTTGAGAGTCTCGCTAAGTTCTATAATAATGATAACCTTAAGTATAGTGGCGGTAAGTTAGACGTTTTGGAGTCTAAATTGCTGGTTTTTAAGGATTGTTATGCTAAAGCTAGTATTCATGTATGATAGTATGCTGAAGCCTTTTCTCTTATGCTAAAGGGAGATACTTAAGAGTACTACTTTCAGTATATTGCTTCTGTTTTCCCGTAGCTTCTCTATTATGAGATAGTTGCCTAGATAAAGGAGTACTTTAAAACTGAGGAATTTCATATTACTAATGAGGACCTTTAGGATAATACTATATTGCTTAACCTTATGCGAAAGAATCCTAATAAGTCTGTTATTGAAATCTCGAGATCCTGTTTAAAACCTTATCTATTATTAAACTAGTATTAAGTAAGGAGTATAATAGCGATGGGCCCCTGTGCTATAAGATTTAGAGCGCCTGCTAAGGAGTTTGAGAGTGCGAACTTGTGTTATATTGGCGCCCTTTGAATCTCTAAGACCTGTATAATTCCTTCGTTCTGCTGTTAGTATAGCTTCTCATATAAATTAAAGCCTCACTATTTAATTTACCCCGGATGAAGTGTATGAGGACGCTGCGACGCCTATTGAAACCGATGCTATATACACTGATTGACGCTTCTAAAATAGTAGTTGAGGTAATTTTTGTAAAAATAATAGCGGCGGCAGATACTGCTAAAACTATTGATAATTTCGCCATAAGTTATTTAGCTGCTGCTAAGGTTGAAGATGCTGGATTTGTTGTAATCCTGAGTGTTGCTTATGGAAGCACTTAAAGGAAGAAAGAGATAAGGAATATAATAACTTTAAGAATAAGTACGCTAAGTATTTGTAAAACGTTACTGAAGATAATTTCGTTACTTTTCTCCTCTAATTTGAGGGTGATGATGAACCTGATGATGATACTGATACTGAGGTTAAGCACTTCTTCTAGCAGGATTCCTAGGATTTAGACCCCTTGAACCCTTCTTCTCTATCCCACGAATTTACTGCTTTTGTTGCTGAGACCTCCTTTACTATTGATGGCGATAAATTGGTTAAATCCCTGCTGAATTAAGCTACTTTATATATAGTTATGGGTATTGACCCTATTGCTAACCTAGCACTCTATTTTACTCTGTCCTCTACCTAGCTTGCTCTGCCTGGCACTTCTAGTGCTACCCTTTGCTACTTGTTTATACTTGATAGTAGATATTCTGAGGAAGTTTTCTAGGGTATTATGCTAGATTTAGGCGTAGCTGGTGTATCTACTGCTAGATAATAGTAAGTTGTTGCTTTATAGCGTATTTAACTATTAATTTTAGTTAATATAGCGAATGCTGGCTAAGTGAGAGTGTGCTTTGGAGGTAGACTATTTAAGGACTCTTTTGGCATTATTGTAGTTGATACTATATTTGGGAATATAGTGTTTTATGTTGTCTCTATAAATACTCCGTTTCTGCTGTGTTTGAGCGATATGGACCGAATGGGTATCTATTTTGATAACCTTCGCAATTATCTGTTTTAAGGTAATATTGCTGCGCTAGTTATATATAAATGGGGCTACGCCTGGCTACTGCTTGATTAGGAGGAAGTTTTTGCCCAAAACTGCCATCTGATTGATACTGAACTTCGTTGTTTGCACTGCTGTTTTAGCTACTCCTGCGTTACTAAGTTGGCAGCCCTTTTGAGCTGTGCTGGCTATTCCGTTTGAATAGCAGCTATTGAGCAGTTAACTAAGGTCTGCTAATGCTGTTAATTAAATGCTGGAGCCCCTTAGAGATTCAAATCTTTATTAAAGGATGACTGCTATTTTAATTATGAAAATGTTTGCGATATTGTTTATCTTGAGAGTAAAGCTACCTTGTATATTGTTGATACTGGTATTGGATTTAATACTGCTTACTTTCTTCCTGATCTGTCTGCTAAAACGACCTGGGAGACCCTTTGTTTTTGCTGGATTTACGTCTACTGAGGACCCCCTGATTATATTGTTAGTGATGCTAGGCTGAATTTTATTGCTGATGTCTTCGAAAATAACGCCAAATCTATGGCTATTATAGTTAAGGTTATACTTATGAAAGCCTACTATAGAATTAGCAAAACGGAGTGATATTATAGACCCCTTTAGCGCGCCTTTACTATTATTTAATAAGAGCTTCCTTAGGTAAAGCCTAACCTTACCCTTTAAATAGTACTTAAGGCTTTTAATGATACTACTGGTCCTAATAGCCTTATGCTTACTCTTCTCATTTTTGGTGCTTATTTACGTATTAGCTATGACTCCCCTTCGCTAGATATCACAGCCCGTGCTAAAGCTATTAATACTGCTATAGACGACTTATGTAAAGAGCATGCTAAATATAAGGTTGCTGACGCGCTTGGCACCTATAATAGGCTTAGTACTAATGAAGTTGTCTATCTGCCTCTATAATTACTTATTTGGGTATATTGTGAGAAGGATAGTTAGTAAGGCCTCTATTATTTAGTTGCTATTTTAGGTGAAATAGTTACTATTTAACTACTTTATAGTGCCTGAGACTCCCCCTTTATTGCCGTTAGACCCTTTTATATTGACTCTAGCCCTGAAAAAGACCCTGAAGGCCCTGATGTGGCTACTCCTCTTGCTTATCTCACCTCTCCGCTCTGGCGTTGAGGAGGACCCCGAAAAAGCCTAATTGCTGCTAATTTTGCGTTTTTAAGCGTATTTGAGTAAGTAGTTGATAACCCCACGAAAGAGAAGGCTGATTGGGAACTCTTGCTAGCTCTCTGTAAAATGGGTAAACTTGTTGCTGATGGTCCCCCTTTTTAAAAATCTCGCGAAAAAGAGATTACTGCCCTTCTTAATTGTGAAGTCTTTCGTTTTGAGATCTTCGACCTAACTAAGTACTATGACTGCCTTTTTAGGTCCCGTATAGTTGATGAAATCAAGAATAAGACTATGACCCCCTTTGAGAAGTCTTGTCTTGTTATTTGTAGTGTAAATGATGCTGATAAGTATGGGATTTTGACCTAATTGCTAATAATTTAGTGCTGTAGTATCTGTTTTTTGCTTGCTATTGCCCCTTCTCTTAGCTCTAATGGTTATTTAATTTGGATTAGGGATTTTACTTAGGCGTATATTTAGTTATAAATAACTCTTGCTTGTGATATCTATGCCTACCTTCCCGATTAAATTTGTAATTAATACTTCCCTAGTACTATTATGAAAGTAATTAAACTGCTATATACTATTGCTGAAGCTAGTACCTATTAGTAGGCTACTTATAATACTTACTATTGCGAGAAGGTATAGATAACTAGCTCTGCGTTTAACCCCTGCCTTCTTATAACTAATGATTTAAGCCTTTATTTTGCAATTGTTGGAATGTAGATGGATAATATGATTGGCCTTAGTATAGCAGCCTTTTCTGCTGTTGAAGAAGAAGAGCTCTAGAAGACTAAATTTATAGCTAAACCTAAGGAAAATCTAACTATTTAGACCCCTATTACTTTTAATAGTGGAACTATTTCCTTAACTACTAATAGAGCTATTATCCTTTAGCAGAAGAGTTAAGGAACTAAGATTAAGTTAGTGCTTAAGATATTAGCTAAGTAGAAGTATATCGAATAGCGCGCTAGAGGGGCGTATATTACTGTCAGAGGCTATGGCGCAGAGTGAAGGAGTCAGTCTAAGATAGGGGTATTGCGAGTTTAATATTTATCTCTGGCCCCCTCTTCCTAACTTGCAGGGCCCCTCGACTTATCTAGAGGTTACCTGGTGCCTCCCTAGCTATATAAGCTTCCCTTGAAACTCCCTTGAAACTACTTCCTACCTCTAAACTATCTGAAACGCAGACCGCTCGTAATATAATTCCCCCTCTAATAGGGTCTGTCCCCAGATTAATGCTAATAAACCACCTGGTGATCGCCTAGTAGTAAATTTTTTATTTCCCAGGCTATAGTTAATAAATATCTAGAACTTAGTATCCCTCGTTCTAGTAGTATTAACTTTATAGGTAGCTAGATAGCTTAGAGGAGTAGCTAACTTAGTGGTTAGGTTTCTGCTCTTAACCCCAGCTGCTCTTATATCTTCTATATGGCTTAGAGGAGTAGCTAATTAGTAGGTAGGTTCCTATCTATAACCCCTAGCTGCTTTTTTAGCCTCTTTTCTATTTAGGATAGTTGGATAACTTAGAGGAGTAGCTAACTAGTAGTTAGGATTCTATTCTTAACTCTAGCTGCTCTTATGGCTCCTACTTTCCCTATAGAGTAGAAAAGCTTAGAGGAGTAGTTAACTAGTAGGTAGGCTCTTATCTACAACCACTAGCTGCTCTTATATCTTCTGCTCTAATTTACTTAGTCTAGAGTAGAAGAGCTTAGAGGAGTAGCTAACTAGTAGTTAGCTTCTAGTCTCAACTCTAGCTGCTCTTATAGCTTCTACTTCCTCTATAGGAATGGATAGCTTAGAGGAGTAGCTAAATAGTGGGTGGGCTCCTATCTATAAACCCCCTAGCTGCTCTTATGGCTTCCGCTCTATTATTCGCACCTTCCTTTTACAAATGTAATAAATATAATATTTGTTTGATATTGTTTTTATGGTATTAAAATTGTCTTTTAAATTGAAGTTATTTCGTATTTGTCACGAGCCTGCAGGTAGGGGTAAGGGCGAGTTGTAGAAGGCAACTGTCTTATTCAGAGATAGTTGCGCGCGAGGCGCAGTGAAATAGGCAGCAGAGTGGCTTATGTAAGCGTGTAGTTACGCTGCACGCTACCACAGCCACACAGGGCTGTGGCGGAGCCACGTAGGGCTGCTAGTCCTGTGGTGCCGTACCGCAACATACCCCCCAGCTGCGCCTCCGGATGCTATTATATTCTCACGACGCTCCGCGCGCAGCTACAACTATTTTTAAATATATATAAAAATAAAATAACTATATTTAAAACGGCCTTAAAGGCGCAAAATAAGTAAAAATAACCCCGTAATATCCCTTAGGACGTTTGCAGCGTTTATAACTACTATTATACAACTTTGCTAACAATAACGTAGGCATAAAAGAGTGGCAGAATAGCAGCCAACTATTATAAACAATAGTCAACTACTTCAGAGGGCGGCTAACCACTAAAAAAAAGGCAGCCTTAGGGCATAAGTATAAATATCCCTTTATCGCGCGCAGCCTTTAGACTTTCCCTCTTTTTCTGCTCAGAATACTATATATAAACAACTGTAAGTCGATTTTTCTGCGCGCTCAAAATCCATCGCGCGCTTCGTCAGTCAGTACATATACTTATCTTCTTATTACAGTACTAATAATATATCATCACAATATTATTAATAATAGCCCCTAAGTATAAGGAGACTAAGGAGGAGCTTCACGCCCATATCGCTAAGGCGTAGGTAACTAAAGCTACTAATAAGGCGGAGAAGGAGCGCCTGGCCGCTCTTGCTGAGCAGTAAGCTACGCTTAACGCGCAGCTTACTATTAATGCGGAGCAGCAGGTAGAGGAGGAGGAGGAGGGAGAAGAGGGAGAGGAGAATAAGTTACTACTTACCCTACTATCTTAAGTACTACTAATAATATTATTACTAGTTGAGAAGCCTACTAGCCCCCAGAAGAAGCGGTAGCGCACTAAGACCCCTTAGACGCCTCTGCGGAAGACCCCTGCTAGTGGGGCTGCGAAAATAACTAGGTCGGCTAAGAAGCCCCGCGCTACCTCCCCTATTCCAGAGGGAGCTAGGAACCTTATAGACCTTCCCTACTATAGCTATAGTCGCTTGCTACTTATAAGCAAGAGCTCTAGTTGCTGCTTCTATAGTGCCTATAAACGCTACTACTGCTACTTATATAGCTGAGGCTATAAGCCCCTACCTACTACTACTATTAAGCCTTACTAGCTATACTATAAGGTTTCTAATAAGAATAACTAAGTTATGAGTATACTAATAGGAGCGGGAGTATATCTAGGTATTTAGGATAAGGCTAATAATACTAGTTAGGGACTCGCCTTTTATTACTATACTCTTTATATTATCTTAGAGAAGGAGAAGGAGCTAGAGGAGTTAGAGAGTAAGTAGGAGGGAGTAGAGGAGGTGGAATAAGAAGAGAAAGAGAAGAGTAAGGAGGTTATTATTATGCGCCTAGAGGGCGCTATTAGAGGGTTAGCTTTAGCTAGCTTTTTATAGCACTCTAAGGCTCCTATAACGCCTACTAGTAGTATTATATAACCTAAGCCTATTATTAGAGAGTTGCCTTTTAG
Organism: Colletotrichum euphorbiae; assembly: GCA_037178605.1. Taxonomy (NCBI): domain Eukaryota; kingdom Fungi; phylum Ascomycota; class Sordariomycetes; order Glomerellales; family Glomerellaceae; genus Colletotrichum; species Colletotrichum euphorbiae. The sequence goes on along the minus strand of JAXCEF010000052.1, from coordinate 16,018 downwards.
TAGCTCTTTTTAGTAGGTCTCTATTATGCTGCCTAGTAGTACTATTGCTAGCGCATATGCTCGTTTAGTAAGCCTTTTAGCTATCTTTAATATACCTACTAGCGCTACTAAGCTCTTAATTAACTGCCTTATTGCGGCTATTTATATAGAGGAGAGCTTTTATTATTAAAGATATACCTATAGGTATTAATACCCTTTGCTTTTAGTATTTAGGAGGTAAGTTAATAGGCTAGCGTGCCTATAAGAATTACTTTATAGAGGGGGCTATAGCCCCGCAGATAATATCTGCTAGCGTTTAGGCGAAATAGAGCTTATCTCCGCTCTTTAAACCTTCTTTTCTATCTAGGTAATAATATACTGAGCGTCTATGAGGTTTAGTAGAGCTCAGAAGTATTTAAATTTTACCTAGGAGAGGTTCTTAGTAAGTCTATCTGCTAGCATCTAGTCTATAGGTATATATAGCACCTTAAAGGTGCCCTTTATATATTTCTAGTGAAGCTATATATTTTAAATATTAATATACTATAGATAAGTTAATATTCTCTCTTCCTCTCTAACTACTAGTTAGATAGTTTATTAATTATTACAATAGACCTTCTACATATCCCTAAGTTCTAGAGCAATATTATAGTATAGCCTCTGAAGTGCTATAGTCTCTTTGGCTATATATTTAAGACTCAGCAGCTCTGCTTCTATTATAGATATTATTATAGTCGCTTAGCGAGCTGCTTTCTATTAAATTGCGCCTCTAAAGAGCATTATTATAAAGCCCTAGGAGGATCTGCAAGTCTTATTATTATTAGTAAAAGAGGTATTACTAGTAATAAGTAGTGGAGTCTCTTTCCTATTATCCCCAGAGCTACTATAGCAAATCGTGAGGTAGCGGGTAGTATAGAGATATTAGATATACTGCCTTACGGTGGCGAAGTGCTGCGCGCTTGGATTTATAAGGAAGCGGGAAAGTTAGGCTATAGTAAAGGCTATATCTAGCTATACTATTATTACAATATATAGGATACTTCTACTAAGTAATTAATACTCCTTAACGTATGTAAATATAGCCTTACCTTTATTTTTAGTAAGTTTAATAAAAAGTAGTAGAGTAGCGGGGTAAATACTACCACAGAGTTTGGAACGCTTAGTAATAGTATAGATATACTAATTATAAACTAAATAAATCCTTTTAGCTGCTTAGTTATGCATAACATGCAGCCTGAGATACTATTTAATAGGGCCTAATTTGCAAATTTTATATAACTTCTTAATAGCCTTAATAAGCTCTTAAGCTTATTTCTTATAGTTATAGTAAAAAAGAATAAAGAAGTTATTAATATAGAATAAGATAAGGACTCTGCAATATTTATCTTGAAATAAGTAGGGCTCTTTATTGTATGGGGAGAGCTTAAGCTTATATAGGGTTAAAGAAAACTCCTTATACTATAGGAGGGGTGCGTTCTTGAGGCTATATAGGGCCTTATTGAGCTTAATAAGCTTCTCTTATTATTTAAAGCTATCTAGGAGGTAGTAAGTAACTAGCTCTCCCTTTGATTTAATGTCTGCGTTTAAGAAGGCGTTTATAATGTTATATTGTAGGATTTTATAGTCGAACTGGGCTGTAATTGCCATTGCTACGCGCAGGCTTCGCGCCGCGAGCGTGGTAGTATAGGTAGACCTAAGAGAGGAGGTGTCTTATATATCTCCTCTCATATAAATACGCGCTTTGCAGGAGTTAAGGCGATTGCTATGGAATTTATAGGATTATACTTATTTTAAAAGTAGAGGAGTTAAATATACCTCAGCCTAGTTAATAATACGCTAGATACCTATTATAGTGAGTTTAGTAATCTCCTTCTTTATAGCAGCTTAGAATATATCTCGCAGTAGCTCCTTAAGCTTATTAACCTCAAAGTAGTTATTTGGGGGCTTTATTAGGTTCTCCATAAAGTATATAGTCTTCTGCTTAGCGCCGGGGCGTATCTCTAAGTTATTCTAGAGGCGCGCAGAAACTGTGGAGTAGAGAGTCTTATAGCTAAGAGTGCTTTTAGTAATAGCTTCCTATTAATTAGGCAGAAAGGTTATAAAAAAGACTTACTAGCAGTTATTATCTAGTAAGCTTAAGCTATCTTCTAGATATATAGTTATAAGGGCTCTTAGATATCTCTCCTAAGTGCTCTATTAGGTAGGGAGCCTATAGTCTTATTATTAGTATAGATAATAGGTAAGTATTATTTCAGCTATTAAGGGGGAAGCTCTTCTAGTATTTATTAAGCTATGCTCACTAGGCGCTTAGGTAGCTAGTTCCTAAGCGTTTAAAGTAAGTAGCTAGGCTGCTTTAAGTATACCCATAGCTATAGGGGGGGGAGATATAATTATCCTAATACCTGATCCTATTCCCAGCATACTATTAGGTTCAGGAGATTATTTAGGTATTAGTAACCCTCTCTATATATTAGCTAGCAGGCCTTATAGCTTTGCGGCAGTAGTGCGAGGCGCTTCCAGAAGGGAAGCAGCTAGTATAGAGAGCGCAAATAGCTCTCTAGGAGTATTATTTATTATAAGGTTACTAGTTGCTTTATTAAGTACCCCTAAGGTCTTAAGGACTATATTAGCTAATTTGATAGGTATTTTAACCTTATTAATAATTTCCTAAGTACTCCAGATATCTAGGGCGTCTACCCTATTATCTAAAGAGTAGAATTTCACCTTATTAAAGCGTATATTACGCGTAATAATAACCTAGTTGAGCGCAGGAACCTAGATCCTATAGAGGTTATATATTTTAGGTATATATCCTATGAGGTATCTAAGATAGGCCCTAGAGTTAACTTTGTAATAGCGTCTCCTAATGCCTCTCTGTTATGCTCCCTCTAGCGGGTAAGCTCCATAGCTAAAGGCGTAGAGCCCTCCCTAATGTGGGCAAAGGTCCTAGTATATTAAAAGCGTGAGGTTAAGCTACTACTATTAGAAGTATTATTAAAACTACTTAAGTTCCTTTTAAATAGGGCTTTATTAGTTATTTGTAGCGCGTGGGCTGATATTATATATGAAAATAGATGCTCTCCAGGCCTCTAATATAAGGTAGCTTAGTAGGTAAGCTCCTTTTAATATAGCTAGGGCTTTTAGAATAACCTCGCTACCTGCACGCTTGCCTCCTCCTATAGGCTCCTTTGTGTTTGCTAGTAGGAGTTCTATATTAATGCCTTATTCTGCTATCTATTGTTTGTAGCGCGTGAAGCCCAGGATAGTAATTATAGCGCGCTTGATATTATAACGATTTTTATAGATATTTGGGCCTCTTTATCTTCATACCTAATATTTAAATATAAAGAATACTCTAAATACCTTATTATACTCTTTAGAGACTAAAGGGATCCTAAAGAGCCTTCTGCTATACTTCAATTTAATTAGGAGCATCTAGGCATATAGTCCGCCAAGCTTCTAGTAGTTAAAAAGATCCTATGCTATCCTATAGTAGGGCTGGGGGGCTTTGCTTTTTAAACAGACTGCGCGAGATAACCTGAGTAGCATGTACTTAAGTATAGTATTTATATTAGATATATGAGGGGGCCTTAATTCGCACCCCCCTAATATCATAAACCAGGCGCTTAAGAGCAGCCTAACCTAGGTATCTAGAGCAAAAATACTAAATGTGAGCGTTGTTAGTTCTTTTAGCCGCGCGGTTATATGATAGCTGCGTAGGCCTCTTATTATTAGATAGGGCTATAATGCTAGTAGAGCTTATAGGGATCTTAGGATAAAGCGAGTAGGTAGAAATAAAGTTATATTAAAAGGATACTAGGTTGCTCTTATAAATAAGTTACTTAATATAGGTGGATTTACTAGGCTTCCTATGCTATAAAGTGTAGTTATAGCTGCTATACTGAATACTAGCTTTATAGAGGAGCGCCTTAGAGATAATGTTAGTGTGTATATTCTTAATAATAGTAATATTATTTTATATTAGGGCGCTCTTCTAGCTTGTGGTAGTATTCTTAATAGTATCTAGGATATACTAGGTACCTCTGCTAAGGATAGGCATACTTATACTACTAACCTCAATTACCTTATTATTATAAGAGCAAATAAAGGACCTAGCTACTAGCTTCCTCTTATTATTAATAATATAAAGAGTACTATAGTTATTGAAGATAATACTCTGAGAGAGGATATGGGGGCCTTTAAAGAAGATAAACTAAGCTAAATAGGTTTCTACTATTTCAGCCTTATCTAGCAATAGGCTATAATTAATAACATAGCAGGAGATATTATTAGGTAGCTAGTAGCCTCTGGAGTTAGAGCTACTATATCTCCTGCACTTAGCTTAACTGCTGCGCCTACCTTAGTTAGAGGGGAGCTATCTAGTTCTTTAAGACTCCTTTATAATCCACCCCGCCTTCTAGAGACTAGTATAGAGGTAGGCCTACTGAGGAGATATTGCTATCTCCTATATATACTAAGCCTTATCTTTAGCTATTTTATAGTCCTTAGCCTATTCTATTAGAGTATTTATAAAGGCTTACTAAACGTATAAGCAATAATATAGAGACTAGTAGTAGTAGCGCCCGCAAGGATAGGCGGGCATCTTACTTAGTAAGCCTATAAAGAAGGAGGAAGTAGTAATAGGAGCAGACTTAGGTAGGTCCTGATTATTAGAGTAGCCTATAAGAGTTATATATACGCCTAGAGCTTTACTATAGCTCCTACTATAGCTAGGGGTATTAGCTGGTTTGCTATAGATCTTAGCAGAGAGAATAATACTAAGCTACTTAAGTATAAGACTTAGTATACTAATCTTATCTACTTATATAATAAGGTCTAGCTAATATTAGGCCTAGGTAGGAGTAATATAGTAGCAGACAGCTTTAAGGAATAAGCACTTGCTATAACTCCCCTACGCCTTAGGGATTTACTAACTCTTAGTAAGACTATAGAGATAGTACTACTCCTTAAACTACTTAGATAACCTTATTATATACTTAGCATACTTTAGAATCTCCTTATAATTATAGTATGCCTATTCCTTAATACCCTTATTAGAGTAGCCTAAATACTACTTAAGATAGCAAATGAGGTTCTAAAGGTTTAGCTAAGACTTATCTAAGGTATTTAGCTTAATCCCCACGCTCTTAAGGTAAGTTAAGTTAACTATTTAGAAAATAACCCCCTAAAGAGCTTAGTATAATATAATCTGCGAGGCGAGGATTATACTATTAGTAGAGTAGAATTTAAGAGTATTACTCTACTCCTCTTAGATATTAGCCTATATTATAGGGCCTAGTAAAGTTAGCCTTATAAGTACTTTACCTCCGAGAGTAGTAATAAGGGGGGCCTTTTAAGAGCTCTCTTAAAGTTATTAAGAGGGAGAGGGTTTAATATTATTATTACTCTCTATAGTTAGAATTATCTAAAAGCCTCTTTTAGTAGTAGAGGTATTAGAAGCTTTACTAGATACCTTATACTTAGTGAGGTCTACTTAGTACTAAGCCTAAAGGTATACCTCGCGCTTAGTAATAAACTCCTGAATAGTTGGAGTAGGCTTAAGAGCGTCTAAGGGCTTACTAGAGTCTAGTCTATTAGGATTAATAAACTTCTAGATGCCTTTGGACTACGCGGAGGTATACAAGTTCAGATACCAGCAAGGCCAGTAAGCCAGGCTTCAGAGCTTTGCCTCTATAGAGAAAGTAGATATAGCAAGAGTATTATAGGGTTTATAAAATAGCGGGAGTTTTAGAAAGGTTATTAAATAAAGATATAGAAAATTAGTTAAGAGAGGTTAAAAGGTCTAGGAAAAAGCTGCTCACCCTTCCCTTGGCTTAGAGAGGTTAAAAGGGGTATTTATAAGCAGAAGAGCTAGGCTTATAACTATTATAAGCCTATAGGTAGGGGTAAGAGCGAGTTATAGAAGGTAACTATCTTATTTAGAGATAGTTACGCGCGAGGCGCAGTGAAATAGGCAGCAGAGTGGCTTATATAAGCGTGTAGCCACACTGCACGCCACCACAGCCACGCAGGGCTGCAGCGGAGCCACGCAGGGCTGCTAGTACTGTGGTGCCGCATCACAACAGTATTATTAGTTTATTTTTAGTTGCTTTTATAGAGCTTGAAAATTGATACTCTCTTTATTAATAAATAGAATTTTTAGTTGTTGTAGTGATAATTGGGTAGTTATCTGTTGGTCACCTAGTGGTCCCCCATCTTAATAACTTTGAATAATATCCTAATCCTGAGATTATTGTTCTTTTGACTGCGCAAGTGCTGGATATTTAGCGTCGAGTCAAATGGGGATAAATATCCATTAAAGTTTTCAACTTACAAAACTTCCTTCCTACAACAACACTATCACCGCCGCCATCACACCACCACTATTATCGCCGCTACCATCCCATCAGCATCACTAATAGCAGTAGCAGCATCACTATATCCAACTAAGTACCTAATAGCGACTGCAGCGCTATAGAGGCTGCTCTCTGGGGGGTCTCCTGCTGTTAGTATCTCTCTGCCTAGTGCAGCTGGGACCTAGAGAGAGAGGAATTTATGCTTTATACTAAGAGCGCTAGTAAGTAACCTATAGTTATCTAGTACCTCCTTTGTAGTTCCACTAATATTTTCGTATAGCTGTATTAAATAAATACGCCCGCTATGCTAACCTAGGTAATAGGAAGCCCTGTATCCTAGTAGGGTTTTATAAGGACTTAGTGATATTTCTGCTAATAACTAATAGGCGCCTCAGAGGGTTATAGCTTTAGCTAGTAAATTGAAAGCCTTTTTTAGGGGGCTTAAGACGCCTCTAACCTTTAGGTCTAGTTTAAAAATAATAAGGTATCATTTAGTACCCCTCTAGTCCTCACCTAGTTCTTAATGCTCTTTAGACTAAGCTCAAGGCCGCGTAGCTCATAGGTAAAAAGGCCCTCTAGGCTAAGAAGAATAATATTAATAAATTAGCTAAGAAGTATAAGGCTGAGGATAATAAACTCTCCTAATAACTAGAGGAGCGCTAGGTAGCTGCTCTTAAAGTAAATACTAGGGTAAATAAATATATTACTATAGGTATTGAGGCCTAGAATAAGGTTCTTACTTAGTAGAGCGAGGAGCTAGTTTGCTACTACTAAGCGGTGAAGGAACTAGTATCCTTAGGTATTTAGGTAGTTAGTTTAGGTTTTAATAATATTACTGGTTTATATAATAAGGTAGTGAGTACTTAACTAATACCTCCCTAGTAATAGACCTATTAGGCTTTTATATTTCTAACTATTTCTGGTAGTACTATGAGACCTTAGGAGAGTTCTCTAATAATGGGGAGCGTGAGCAAGAGGCTGATGATAAGGCAGAAGGTGCTGGCGCCTTGGAGTAAGAGTTCTTATATGCCCCTAGTGGGCTAGTAGTAAGTAGTAGGTTATTTTTAGTAGCTTTTAGGTAGTACTTTTTGTTTTCTTGCTTTTTATTTTGTTGTTTAGCCTGCGGGCCCTAAATTGAAATACCTAGCTAGTATGCCCTATTCTCTTCTTAACCTTTAGTTACCTAGTGCCTATTACTCTGTATGTAATAAACTTTCCTCATAGTCTCGCTGTAAATCTAGCGAAATATTCCGTTATGGCTCCTAGGAATTATCTGAATTATTGTAATCCTTCTATTTAATTAAATACTAGTAGTTATAATTAGGTCCCTTATAGGTAACTATATAGTTAATAGTATAGATATTGTTATTGTTAATAACTGGGATATCTTGGGGGGGTATAGTGGAACTAAGAAATGGCTCTAACTGGGTTAGTGTAAAAACGTTGTGGATTTAGTAGTTGTTATCAAGTTATAACTTATATGCTCTCTCTCTGTTAATTACTTATTAAATTTCAAAAGGTCCTAGATATTTGTCTGAGAGTTTTTGAGATAGTTATTTTTAATAGATATTTTTAGTTAATAGGAGTATGAGATCTCTTACTGAAAAAATGATAGGTATCCTCCTTTTGTTATAGAACTTGCTGTAAGAATTATTGTATTTGCGTAGTAGGTCTGTCGTTATTAACCTCTACTTAAGTAGATATTTAACTCTATCTTATGTAGCTGGAATAGAGGCTGGTCTAGTTCTTTGAGGTGTAATATTATTTGGCTCTATGGGCAGATACCCTATGAGTAGCTCTGTGGGTGATCTCTTAATAGCTTTATAGTAGCTATTATTATAGATATATTAAGCTATTAGTAGCTATTTGACCTAATTGTCCTGGTTAGTACTATAAAATATATGTAGAAAGTGCTTAATAATTTGGTTTAATTACTTAGTTTGCCTATTTATCTGAGGGTAAAAGGCTATGCTTATTTACGTCTTAATAGCTAGTAAGTAGTATACCTCAGCCTAAAATTTGCTTATAAAGAGCGATCCTCAATCTAATATAATTACTTCTAGTAGGCCAAAATTTAGGAAGATATGTTTAGTTAGTAGGGAAGCTAGTCTATCAGTAGTAAGGGACTCCTAGGTAGGTAAGTATATAGTGAATTCTTTAAACTTATTGACTACTATAAGGATAGTATTATAAGGCTTGCCTTAGAATTTGTATTTAAATAATAGTAGTAATTTGGTGATAAAGTTGATTGATATCTATTGGAATAGTTGGGTGGCTACTAGTAGAGATGCTAGCTCTCTATATAGTAGGTAGTATTGTGATTTTATCTGCTAGTAGATTGTATATGTTTTGATGTATTCCCTGACGTCCCGTTTTTATTAGGTCTAGAAGAAGGATTTCTGGAGCCTCTTAAGCGTCTTAGTGACCCCTAGGTAGCCTCCTGATGGCTTGTTGTGGAATGCTTATAGGATTTCCCTTTGGATTAGGTAATTATTAGGTATAAAAAGCCCCGCCTTATAGTATATTAGGTTGTCCTTATCTAGCGACTAATAGGCGCCTCTATCTTTCTATCTTTATTCCTAGTAGAATAGGTTTTCCTTTTGAGCTATTTTGACCTCTTATTTGAGTGATAGTATAAGTTCTTTTAATTGAGTGGCTGCTTAGTGGTCTACTGGTTATCTTCTAGTAGTAATCTTCCGCATTATTATGATATTGAACTGCTATAGGAAGCTCTTTAATAAATGTCTTTTTATATTATTAATTTCTTTATTATCTGGAATGTGGTTAGGTCTCTATAAAAGGGTATTAGCTAGGTTCTAGCAGCCTAGTTGATACTTAATTTTAAAATTAAATAAAGCTAAATCTTATAATAATTGTGCTTAGTGGGTGATTAATGTCTTCTTGTTGGCGAAGTACTTATGCCCCAGGTGGTTAGTAATAAATTATAATTGGTGCTGGGAGTAAAGCAGGTAATATTGCTAGTATATAGCTACCTCCCTAATAGCTAGTAGCTTGGCTTTAGGCGTGCTATAGCGTAATTTAGCACCTTTTAACTTGTGAGATATAAATGCTACTAGTCTCTATATATCTCCTTCCTATTAGCTTAATATTGCGCTTATAGCGAAGTTAGTAGCGTTGGTTTTTATTTAAATTAGAAGTATTTAGTTGAAGTGTTGTAGTATAGGTGGTTTAGTGAATATCTTCCTAAGCTAATAGAAAGCCTGTAGTGCCTCTCTGGTGATTACTAGTTTAACTCCTTTGATAAGTTGATCTATTAAGGGGCTGTAGATCTTTAAGTAGTTTTTAATAAACCTCCTATAGAATCTTATGAATCCTAAGAATTGCTAAATATCTCGGGTAGTAGTGGGCTCTAGCTATTCAGTAATTGCTTTAACTTTATCCTGCTCTATAGAGATCCCTTTTAGTGAAACCATAAAGCTGAGGAACCTAACTATTTATTTATAGAAATCGCATTTATTGGGGTTAGTAAAGAGGTTATTAGCTTCTAGCTAGGTGAGCACCTGTCTTACTGTATCTATGTGGGAGGGTATATTAGTTGAAAATATTAAAATATCATCTAAATATATAATATAAATAATGTTAATAAGGCTAGATAGAGCCTTTTTAATAAATGTCTGGAAGGTGGCGGGTGCGTTTACTAGCCTAAATAGTATAATGTAATACTTATAGTGACTGTAGCGCGTGCGAAAGGTGGTCTTCTACTTATTACCCTCTCTGATTCTCACCTAGTAGTATGCGTCCTTGAGGTCTAGCTTAGTAAAATACTTTGCTGATGATAATTGATTTAAGATTTTGTTAATTAATAGTAGTAGTGCTTAGTTCTTGATAGTTACCCGGTTAAGCCCCCGATAGTTAATATATAGTTGTAGTTTTCTCCCTTTTTTAGGGATAAATAAAATAGGCGCCCCTGCTGAACTGGTTGAGGGTTGAATCTACTCCTTCTATAGGGCTATATTGATATACTGCCTTAATTCTTCTAGTTCTTTCTTAGCTAGTAGGTAAATAGGCCTAAAAGGAGGTTCTATCCCTGGTCTTAGGTGTATGAGGTGGCTCTAGGTAGTTCTAAAATTAGGTGTGGTCCCTGTAAGGTTAATACTAAATACTTTTTGAGACTCCTAGTACTCTAGTGGGATATTAGCTTTATTTTTTCTTTCTATAGGTAGATCCTATTTGTTATTAGGTAGTCTCTTAGTGGAGCTGTGGCACCCTAATAAGGACTTCTTTTATATCTTTTTCTGCTTAATATAGAGCTTATTTTATAGTAATAAGTTGGATGCTCTTTTTAGTAATAGGATAGGTCTAGCCTAGTACATCCTAGTTGAGGTTTAGTTTCTCTTTCTCCCCCTAGGGGATTCCTAGGATAATATTATAGCTATTGCTATTAGTAACTATAAAAATATGTGAAGAGGTTTGCTAAATCCCTATAGTATCTATTATATAAGTCATAATCCTTTTCTCACTAAATTCAAGTGGTTTTAGTCCCTATGCCCCCTTTATAGTAGGCTTATTGGTAGGCACTAGTTAGGTACTATCTAGCGATATTATCTTCTAATCCAAAATGTTCTTATCTGCTGTATAGTTTATAAGTATAAGGCCTATCCTCTAGCTACCTATAACCCTAACTTTTATATTCGCCTCAAAGCGGCGTAGCCTATCCTTACTGTATTTAGCCTTATATACTAAGTAGTAGTCTCTTAGTTAGCATGGTTTCTTATATTATTGGGGTTTATTATAGTTATTGTAAGATGGGTATCTTGGTATAATATGCCCCTCTCTACTATAGCTATAGTAAATTGTTTTCCTGTTCTTATTGTTATTGAACCTTCTGCCCTCCTTGTGCCTCTCTTAGTGGTCCCTAGTATCTGGTTTGCTAGTGTTATTTTAGTTTCTAACCTTTTTGTGTTCCTAGTTGTTATTGGCGTTTGGCCTGTTAGTGCTGTGTTAGTATCGCCTAGGAATACCTAAACTAGTAGCTTAATTATCCTAGTGATATCTAGGCGCTAAGTTATTAATATTATTTTAGTGATTTCTTAGGGTAAAATTACTAGTGTTTTCTTAGTAGTATCCTTTTCCGTTAGTAGACTAGCCCCTACCTAGTATCTTCTGGGATTAAATAGCTACTATTAGTTCCGCATTCCTTGCTTAGGTGTCTAGCTTAAGGCGGGTTAGTAGTAGGCTATTTGCTATTATGAATTATTATGTCTTGGGGTCTAGTTAGGCTACTATGTTGGCTACTTATATCTCCTCTAGTAACTAGAAAGGGCTCTCTACTTTAATATTCTTATAATAAGTAATAAACCCCTAGTAGGACTATTCTAGTCAGTGATAGGCTACCTTAAGTTATGTCTGTATACTAAGCGTCTGGGCTTCTTCGTTTAGTACCTAGTTAGCTAACTACTTTTATATTTTAGCCTAATTAATATTTTTAGCTTTATTTTTGTAATTAATAGTAAGGGTTGATGACTATTAATCTACTATAGTCTCCTCTAGGCACCTAGGTATATATGGAACCTTCTCCGCATCTCCTATAATATTGATTATCAAGAATTGTCCTTTAATGTTGAATATAAATATAATATAATTAGTTTAGGTACCCCCCTTATACTTTGAAGGTAGGAGGTGTCTTCTGAAAAGATTAGTGTGATGTTTCTTGGTTAGAGGGGTGCTAAACTCCTCTGGGTGGGTAGGGGTGGAGTTATTTAATAGGGTTAATATTTAGCCTGTATTTAACTTATGTAGGCGCTTCCGCTTATACTGTATCCTGAGCTTCTTCTCTGCTTCTGCAATCTATGCGTCTAACTTAGTCTTACTAATATTATCCTCTACTAGGTTGCTAAAGTCCTTATGTTTATTACTATTATTCCCGTTATTAGGGTTTTAGGGTATCTGATCTTAGGTTTGACTATTACCATTTGGCGTTATTATTAGGGTCCTGAGGCCTGCCTCTAGGTGATCTGTGGGGTGCTATTTTTTATTGTTTTCCGTGCTTTGTTCTTTTAGTGCTACTCTCATAGTCTGCGCCCCTATTATATAGGAAGAGAGATGAATGTATTAGAGGCTATAGCGCAGAGTGAAGAAGTTAGTCTAATTGTAAGTTTAATATATATCTCTAGCCCCCTCTTCCTAACTTGTGGGGCCCCTCAACCTATCTAGAGGTTACCTAGTGCCTCCCTAGCTATATAAGACTTCCCTTGAAACTCCCTTGAAACTACCTCCTACCTCTAAACTATCTGAAACGCAGACCGCTCGTGACAATTACCTCTATTTGCTAACCTGAGGCTTGTTTTGACCTATCTATAGCTGCTTAATGGTAGGACCCTAATGATGAGGATATTGCTACCCTTAATAAGCGCCTCAAACAGCTTAGTGATAACCTCGATTGCGGCTTAACCTTTGTTGTACTTTCCCTGCCTACTATAAAACTCTTTATATTTGTGGATAGTTCTTTTGCAAATAATAAGGAACTTATTTTATAGCTGGGCTATGTTGTTATACTGGCTAATGAAACCACAGATAATACCACTTTTACTATTTATAGTAATATTATTTATTATAGCTCGACTAAGTGCAAGCGTGCTACTTGTAGCGTACTAGCCTCTAAGATCTATGCTATAGTTGCTGGTGCTGACTTGGCTTTTGTAATTGTATTGACTCTCCGCTAAGTTAGCGCTAAGTTTGGTATTGCTGACTCTATTCCTATAGTAATATGTACTAACTTATACTCTCTATATGAGTGTTTGGTGAAATGTGGTATTATAAAGGAGAAGCGACTTATAATTAATATTATGGCTTTATATTAATTATATGAGCGTTGCGAGCTTTCTGAAATCTATTGGGTAAATAGCGAAGATAACCCCGCTGATGCGTTTATAAAGGTATTGCTGAATAGCGCCTTATGCTGGCTAATTGATGGGAATAAAATAACGATTTGAATAGAGGGATGGGTGACCTGGATGACGGAAGGAATAGAGTGATGATTGTGAGTAGTTGCTACTGATTTGGAGGACTTAGGATTAGGCAAAACGTGGCCTAGTTGGAGGATATGGATATAGCTAAAATAGCTATCTTTTTGATTTGATTTGAGGCTTAAAAATGGCCACAAAAATAAGTTATTTAATTTGTGTATTTAGATGGGCATAATAGGCGAATCCTGGTATAAAAAGAAAAACTGCTAGCATTGGGATATTTGCCTATCTGGACCCGACCTAAGTGTTGGGCCCGTGGCCTAGCGGGCAGGAACGTCGACTATGGTAGTTATGTGACCTCAGTTAGCTGATGTGGTAGTCATGAGACCTCAGTCACGTGACCTACCTCGTTAGTCTACTATATCGTTCCTCCTTTCGCTAGCCACTCTTCTAGATACCTTCTTTCTATAGACATCACCGCTTTGAATACTACGTTTATTACCCTTACCTCCTAGATCCAGTCTTTATGAGACCAACAGGATGCGACTGTGGTGTAGCCCGTAGTAATAGGGCATAGCCCGTAACACTATCACTAGTAAAGTATAATTACTCTTTGTATAATAAAGAGCTACTAGTAATATCATCTTATTTCTGTATATAGAGAGTAAAGCTATATAGTATTCCTACTTTCAAGGTACTAATAGACTACTAGGGGCTTAAATACTTTATAATGAAATAACGCTTTATATAATAATAAAGTAGGTATATAGGGGAGTTATTTTAGTGTAACTTCTATATTAAATCCCGCCCTAATAAAAGAATAGTAGGTCCCAATACCCTCTCTTAGCAGGAGCAGAACGTAATCTAGGAGTCAGATAATAAGCAGAAGCAGGGAAGGGTTTTATAGCTAATACCTAACTACACTTAACTCTATGGGAACCCTACTACTTGCCTCCTAGTAAGAAGCAACTAGATATAAGTAAGCTATTTATATATTCTAGATATTATAGTCTTTACTAGGAACCTAGAGCTATAAGCACAATAGTAAGAGATAGTAAAGAATAGTATTACCTATAGAGCAGCCTACAATATAGTTACTTAATAGCTATATAGCTTCCCGCTTGATATTATAGTAAAGGTCTAGATTAATGCATATAGTATTAATAACCTCAGGAGGCTAATCTTCTGGGAGAGGCTATAGGTATCTAGTGGGGAGAATAATAATAACTCCTTAGGAGCGCTCTGTACTCAACTTATATAGTAGAGCTATAACTTAAGTACAACTACCTACCTAGGTTATAATAATAATCTTAAGTTAATAAGCTAATAGTTCTACTAGCTAAGTTAGTTATGCGCACGATATGCACGCATATACTAAAGGCTGAGATGCCATTAGCTGCAGCACTACGCCCCCGTGTAGGGCCCGCCCTTTATAGTCAATATAGTGTTACGACCCGTTATGTAAGGATAACAACCAACCAACCCACCTAGACGTCAGACGGCTAGGGCAGGACATTTGTACTGCAGGATCACGGGAATACTAGGGATACCTATAGTATGGAAGAACTATAGTATAAGTCACGTGATAATAAGATAAAGAGTGATTAGTGGAGTGCAGAAGGAAGCGCTTAGTGATCAGTTAGTCTTACTAACTGATTGCAATTACTAATATATAAAGGTGATTACTTAATAGCAGGACTAAAAGAGACTATTTGGGACTTATATATAGTATGGACTTGGGAATCCTAAGAATAGACTTCTATAGCTCTTTAGCAATTAACTTCGTGATTACTCTAATAGGTACTCTCAGCTTTATCTTATACTGCGACCCCTTATGAGGACTATAACTAATTACTATACTTCTTGAACCCTAAGATTTATTTAGCAATATAGCTTAGTAAGACTATACTATTAACCTAGCGTTATCCCCTAGCTTCTATTAGTAGAACCCTACTATTGGATAGCTAACTATAATACTTTGATTGCTCCTATTTAGTAAGTTAACCTTTAATGCTACTAAATAGTATAAGATAGGAATTATATTGACTCCTAATGATAACGCGCAGTAAGCTAATAGTGCTGGGAACGCATAACCCACAGCCCTAAGGCCTGTAAACAACTAATAGGCCTAGATAGCCCCTATAAATACCTAGGAAGCAATAAGCCTTTAATAGATATATAATATAATCCTCTAGCTCTAGCAGGAAAACGCGCAGCTAGCTACCTAACTTGGACCTAAGGCTAAATACCTAGAACCTACTCTATACTTAGGAGAGCCAGGAACCCTCTAGGGATTTCTCACTTATACCTAAGCCTACCTTTATGTTACGACCCGTTATGCAAGGATAACAACCAACCAAACCACCTAGGCATCAGACAGCTAGGGCAGGATATTTATACTGCAGAATCACGGGAACGTCAGGATGCTCACAGTACGGAAGAACTATAGTATAAGTCACATAATAATAAGATAAGACTGAGCGTGCAGAAAGAACTACTAAGCGCTCACCTGCAACTACTAAGCGCTTACCCGCAGTCACTAAGCGATCACCAGTACCCAATTAGTGATCAGTGATGAGGGTAAAAAGGACTATTTAGGACTTATATATAGTATGGACTTAGGACTCCTAAGAACAGACTCCCATAGCTCTTTAGCAATTAACTTCATAATTACCCCAATAGGTACTCTCAGCTTTATCTTATACTATAACCCCCTTATGAGGACTATAACTAATTACTATACTCCTAGAACCCTAA